>CM067370.1:170471068-170532098 GCA_034401795.1 Chaetoderma sp. LZ-2023a
AGGATTATATAACATCAGTTTTGTAACACAACAAAAATACTAAGCCACTCAATTCACTGTTTGCTATAAGTCACCTGACTTAGATATCTCAGAAAATGTTAACCTATTCATTCCCATGGTGTGGGTTCCCTTGAAACAAGGTTAGCAGAGATACATCCCTCCATTGGGTAGTCTTGATAGTATCTCTTTAACTCTAAAGCAGTCATTGCTCTAGGGAACCAGTTCCTCTATTCCTATAGAGAACATATAAACGAGTCTGTGAGCATGCACATTTATGCTACTATGCATGTGACCGAGTCCAAGCCGTCATTAATTAATTTTCTGTATTACGGGAAACACCTAACTTTTATCTCAACAAATCCTATTCATTCCATAATCTTGTGGAGCTACATCCACATTTGATTTTTCATGAATACCACAGTACAAGCGGTCTTTGTTGAATAAGTCATAGTACTTATGTAAAATGTTTATAATTTATGTGAATATGAACAGAAAGTTTGTTGTGACCAAGTTGAAAGAAAATGGCGCCAGCTTCACATTACAAGCCAGGTGAAGTCAATAACTCGGATCCTATTTTAGCCACGAGGCTCGTTCCTACGAAAGGTATACTATATACCGGTTTGGCACATCTCCTACGAAAGGTATCCTACATAACATATGTAACATACCGGTTGGGAATTTAGTGGATCAATTAAGAGTTTTGACTAGGTACGTATTTCCGAGCGTCATTCTTTCCTACATAAGGTATACTACATACCGGTTTGAATCGAATCCTACATAAGGTATCCTACATAACTATGTAATATACCGGTTGGGAAGTTATTTGATCTATTAAGAATGTGACAGTGGTGCAAACAGGCGTGGTGGACCAGATGAACACCACAAGGATACACCATGATCCTCCCCTGAAGTAAGGTGAGTGGTCCTTCTAAGGACCGTTACTAACCAACTAACATGAAACTCGCAATTACTTCATGATGATCAGTCATGTCAGTCGTATTACAATAAAGACGAGACCATCGTATTAATTCGCGATTCGGTGTTCGCTTTCAATTGGCGGCGTTTTTGCAGGCTAATTTAACATTACTAGCAACTACGTTTTTACCTTTTATTTAATATCTTATAAAAATTACTTGAGATTTTATGTTTTCTAATACCTGGCAGGGTTATTCGACGCAAGTATTTTTTATGCCCTTAGTTTCATGAAAAATGTAAACATTGCGTTGCTATGGGATATCCTCTTTAGTGTGTCGTAAATTGACAAATGTTGGACGATCTCGGAATGCCCGGATGTTCAAAATTACGATGCTGATTTGAATCCTCGTAATCATATAACCAACCCTCTTTTGTTAGATAGGCTATTAAGCCTGTGCCAGATTATCAGGTTCACTTGATTTGTAAATCTAGCGAGATTCTTGCGTTCACTTGATTTCTAAATCTAGCGATAAAATTTATCATATATATTACTGGTTATATTGTAATGTGAGTGACCAACATAAAATGATCTAAAATGTAATGCGATGTTCTAGAAAAATTGCATGAATGCCCGATAATTAAACTGGGTAGCCCGCCTAATGTTAGCGAGCCAGCCAGTGGCAAAGTAAATCTCCGTTTGGAGGCGCTGACGAGAAGCGTAGATCTCATTGCTGAATTTCCGATTCCAGGATAACTATATCTGAGTACTCGCTTAAGATACTTCATTAAAATTTGCTTTAACCTGATCTGGTTAGATAATATCAAGTGATTTATATATCATGTGATTATCACGTGATTCTGATTTATGTATTATAAAGATGACATTTATGTCAAGTTAGGATTAATTTTGATGGAAAAAACAATCTTTATTAAAGGATACGCAATATTTAGGCTGTTCAATTTAATAATTTTACTTCTGTGAATGATGTTTTGAGGTACACATTAAGCATAGCCGCGAGGTGACAAGATTTGTGAAGGGTTTTTTCGTGGTATCTTCAGATGTTAAGATGTTTAAAAATTCAGAGGAAAATAAGTTTTATCCTTGTATATAGTGCGCACACATTTTTTAGAACGTGTAAATTGAGCATAAATGTGCGACCTATTTATGGATTTATAAGTAAATACACCACTCCCATACTTGCTGGTACTCATTCAGATTCAACTTATTTCAGTTGCAACTTATGACTAATAACTTCAAGAGTTAAATGGTTAATATTTTGATAGTAAACGCTACAAACTTTGATGACCAAGTTTTACTATATCAGAGATGTGTGTTGATCTCAGTGTTTTAGTAGCAAGCATAGCCTTTGGATCAGGAAAGTTCTTGACTATCAGCCACTTTTATTAGCCCTAAGATGGGATTTTCCCTACTTAATGTATAATCTAATCTCTCATCATTTTGGAAATTCTTTCTGCGGGTACTTAACTTGGGTGAAATTGGATATATAGAGCACGTACCCAGGCTATGATGGGTCATTCTATCGGCTCTCAATCGATTAATTGTTATAGTCAAATATAACATTCTGCTTGCAAATGGACTATTACTCATGGAAATCATCTGAAAGTCTACCAGAAGAGGGGGAGAACTAACCTAGTTAGAAAAACTTTCTCTCTAAGGGGTGTGTAAACTGTGAAATGTTTGTCTGAACATGTTGTTTCCACACCATCTCTTAAAACATTCGAAAACGGTTTAGGTAGGCTTTGGCATAGCCAAGGCAATGCATGACTACACCGTACATGCAACCCATGACCAGAAGTGACGGCACAGGCATGGAGATAAATGAAGAAGAGATGACCATAAGGCCTAATTGTCCTGTGCTCAGTATTATTACCTAGATTATAACTCAATTTTTATGGTATAGCAACTGATTATAATTAAACTTCTGGTTTAGGTATGCCAAATCAATTCAGTTCTGTTGTTTTGCTGGTATTGTTTGTTTCTAAATCACTTGACAATTTAAATGCCCTATTTCAGGGGCTCTTATTTTTAATTCTTTAATTCTTTATTAGTTGCTCTTAGTGCAATGGCTGAACCATCCAATTATCCTCATCCTTCGAAACCTTGTGTACACCCAACTCTTCGCATTTATCTTCTAGGAATGATTTAATTTTTTCTTATGATCCTAGCAGTGCTTTTGTCGTTTTGATTTCACTAGATTTCGTTTTGCTCCTGAATCTTCTCATGTATTACTCTCTTCCTATCAGCCTCCATCTTTCGACCTGTTCTCTCAAAAAATTGGAATCAATCATCTTTCGATTCTCCTAATATCAGTCTGCAAATAAGTGCGTCAGACTTTATTATTTTAATTGTGAATAGTGGTTTGCTATCTTTTAGTATCATATCTGGCCTGATTTATTTTTAACATAGTTTTTCAGTCTTTCTTTTCTATCAGTAGGATCCCTCGCCATGATGAAGCATATCTATGGGTGAATGTAAGCTTGTCACAATAACAAAATCTTTTTTGTCTTATCAAGATATACACCGCTGCTTTCTTGAGTTCAGTAGAAATTTTGATCTTTTTATTTGTCTAGGGATATGTCTATTTCTATTATTTTCATATGGAGATGTCTTCTCAGCCTTATCTATTTAATCCTATTTTTCATTCTTCTAAATTCTAACTTTCCCAGGCATTATTAAATAAATTCCTCAAGGGGGCCTAACCAAGATGATTGGATTATTGCCTTCGCATGGATTGTGGAATATGGTTTTTTTCTTTCACCCTTCTGTGTAGTTTCAGTCCTTTGTCCTTATCCATTATTGATCTGGTCACAAGTTTGATGGACTTCTTTCCTGTTTAATCATCTGATAAAGATATTAACAATTGGGCTCATATCATACTAGCTTTGTTTTAAAATTAGATTTGTAAAATAAGATTCTGCAGGTTTATTCTGGTCCAAGCTGTCATGCTTAAGCACTTCTATATAATCTCTACTCTATCAGGGGTGGGGATGGGTATAGCTAGCCTCATGCATGTCTTAGGTAGCAGATTTCCTACATATAAGATACAATCAATGTAGTCACTGAATCCCCCTTTTTTCTATCAAACCATGTTGGTCTCCTTTGACATTAGTCCTGCTTCTGTTCCTGATCAATAATTTTCTGCTCTTTTCAAGTAGGATACAGTGGAGGAATGGCAGAATCCAAAGACTAAGGATTATGAGGTGCTAGTAGATCATCTTTTATAGGGTCTCGGCTCTTATCTTCAACTCATATATTTATCCTTTTCTGACAACTTCCAAAAAATTTACACTTCATGATTTAATACTAATTCTGTTGTATATTTTGGAATTATTTTGTCTGGAACCCATGGCTGCTTTGATACTGTTTGAGACAAAAATTACTTAGTCAATCGTTTTATAATATTCAACTCTTTTCCTGATATGTTGTCTCAGAAATGGAGTTCATCGATGAAAGGAATAATATGGACATGGAGTCATTTTGCCTAGTCATCACTGGTCTCGTCAAGGATAAGGGACAGTGTTTTCTGATATTTCTATACATACAGAATTGATCCTAACTGGATCTGGGTTCTTTTAATTACATCATGGCCAGTCTGGGATTCCTCTGGCTTGGAAGGTTCCTTAATTGTGTTTAAATTTGGGCCAAATGGAGTCAGTTTTGTGTACGAAGGTCAAGTCTGGTAATTCAGAATTTTGTCCCTCACCACGACCCCATACACTGCATTTTCATTCACTGGGTGTCATCGGTACCAATTCACCAGTTTATCCATCTGCAGGTCCAGTTTGATGTCTTGTTCTTACGTGTTTGGGGGAGGGGATCGCTATAGAATTGCCTTTCGTTCTTGTGTCTATGGAATCAGATAAAGTAGTCTTACTACTCTCTTCCTTTTCAGGAACTAGAACAGGAACTAATACTCTAGTATTCCTCTTCAATACTCTGGAATATTGGAGAATGAAGAGATCTGCTCATGCCGTCATTTCTATAGTAGTGACTTTCATCAACAAGCAGGGCAGTTGAGGTTTTCATATTTTGTCTGGAGTCTTGGTCTTCCTCCTGCAGTGGAGATGTCAAGAAAACTTTCAGCAGCTCACATTCCAGGTAGAATGATTTTCCTTGTAGCTCATTTATTACATCCCATTAAGTTTCTACTCAGTATAGTGTCCAGATTTGATGTTCATATTCTTCCTCCAGGCTAGGCTCTGGCGGTAGATGCTCTGGGCCAGTCATAGACTTCACATTTTTAAAAATTATCTTCAATTTAACTTTCTAGTGCCAATTGTATTTAAGAACTTTTGTCAGCGGTTTCTAGTACAATTGTCTTTAAGAACTTTTGTCAGCAGAATGTATTATCCCTTTAATCACTCCTGCTTGGCCCAATGAGAGTTATTCAGTGGATCTCGTAGTCCTCTTTGTGGAAATCTAAAGCATCTTACCAATTTTGCCGATATCTCGTTTAACAGCAGCTTTCAGTTCATCATTCCACAAATCTTCAATATGTATATATGGTATTTTCCAAGAGACCTGTTTTTCAGAAATTGATTTATTTGTCTGAACTTTAGTATTCGTAATCAATTCAAACTATCTGTTACTGGAGAATTTACCAGAATATATTTACGGTTATAAAATGGTTGTTAGAACAACACATTATCTCGCCCGATTCTGCATCCCATCATCAAGTCATAGATTCATGGGATATTTTTTGATGATTTAAATCTGCTGTATGCTGGGGTGGTGTATCGTTTTCACTAGCATCTATCCTTCTTTATTTTCTAGAAGCCGGTTTGAGAGTTATTGAGTATTTACAACATTTATCCATGGTACCAGTATTTTTAGGGTATAGCACAAAGGCAAATACCTATAATAAATTCCTCTACTAATTCATTCTTGGGTCCATCTGTTTAATTGTATAACTCTGAAATCATTCTTTTTGTACTAGTGGCCGCGTTTGTTAGATGGCATTTTGATATTCATATTCTTTTTGTGAATGATCTTTTCTAGGTGGTAGGATATCTGGCCTCATTCTTTGCCCTTGAAGAGATCTTATATATATAAAACCTAATTAATTGTTTTCAATCCTTTCTAAAAACTATGCCCAATTTAAAAAGATCTTTTTGAAACACCGTTCAGGTTACTTATGCAAATTTGTTTAGTAAGCGTGCATCTCATCAACCGGATTACAGACACCATTAATCGACACTAGAATGTATCTCCAGGAGACACTCAGTAAGTGTTAAGGCACACAATGTTCGTGGTATGGCCTTCTCCTTCGCATTCTATGCAGATCTACCGTTCAGATTACTTATGCGAATTTGTTTAGTAAGCGCGCATCTCATCAACTGGTTTACAGACACCATTAATTGACACTAGAATGTATCTCCAGGAGACACTCAGTTTGTGTTAAGGCACACAATGTTCATGGTATGGCCTTCTCCTTCGCATTCTATGCAGATCTCTCAGTGGACGACATTATGTAAGTTGCAGTATAAATGTCAGATTCTACATTATTTTTATCTGAAAGATCAGATTCAATTCACAATCTGACATTTCTCATTTCGCCACTCAAACCTAGGCTCAATTGCCTAGATTCTTTAGTCAGCCGTCTTCTTCACCATCTCACGGCTGTTTTTTAAATTCTCTTTGCTGAGATTTTCTAATTATCATTATATTATTGTATTTTATTTAGAACATTTGTTTGTTCGTGCTCTTTCAGCACTTCAGCGATTTAGTTGGTTTTAGTATTTTTGGTGATTAACCTTTCATTCCTGATTTGCAATTTACCAACCCACCTAGTATTTGGGCTCTGACCAATTCTATGTTTTAGCAAACAGTGAATTGAGTGGCTTAGTATTTTTGTTGTGTTACAAAACGACCCAGACGTATATATACTGGTCTGGTGTTTTGTTAGCTTACTAAAATACTGTCCACTCAATTCACTGGGGCCCACCTCGACCACCCCGCGTCGTTAAATTGCAAATCATTATTAAAAATTTGTCGAATTAATTAATGACGGCTTGGACTCGGTCGCATGCATAGTAGCATAAGTGCGCATGCTCACAGACTCGTTTTTATGTTCTCTATAGGAATAGAGGAACTGGTTCCCTAAAGCAATGACTGCTTTAGAGTTAAAGAGATACTATCAAGACTACCCAATGGAGGGATGTATCTCTGCTAACCTTGTTTCAAGGGAACCCACACCATGGGAATGAATAGGTTAAAATTTTTTTCTGAGATATCTAAGTCAGGTGACTTATAGCAAACAGTGAATTGAGTGGTAAGTATTTTAGTAAGCTAACAAAACGCCAGACCAGTATATATATATATGTCTGGGTCGATTTAATTAACCATTTAACACTCATATCAGCCAAAAAAGCTGCTGTAGTGGTCTTGAGAAATCTCCATTTGCAGACCTAGGGAAAAGTATTTTTGAAAATTACCACTGGAATGACTGGCTCGATAACCGAGCCAGTCATTCCAGTGGTAAAATTAAAAAAAATAGTCTTCTCTTGATCTACAAATGGAGATTTTCTATGAGAAAATTAAAATCTCTTGGAACAAATTCAAGGGTTAACGGGTTGATTCTGTGCTATAAATGAATACTGGATGTCTGTGGACATAATTGCGAGAATGCGTAATGGATCAGTATTCCTGTTGTTGGCATGTGTTCATTAGATCTGTCTTCTAATAAGTTGCTTCAGAGAATATTCACGCTGATGGACACTGCAGAGATGAAATGTCCACAAAATGTAAGTGAATACTTTGTTTACCTGGCTCAATGTTCTTGAATAGATAACGCAATTTTTTCTATCATTTGGTAATGTATTATGTTGAATTTTTGTTTACTTATTTAATTAAAAGCAGCCACATGTCCTTGAAACGGAGTTGTCGCATTTAATTTATCTCTTGGTTTTTACGCTCTGTCTACGATAATCCTGCAATTGCTGAATGTATAATTATTTTGATAATGGTAAGGTGGAATTTATGGTTTTTATCACCGTTGCAAAGTGGAAAATGATGCGTAGGTGTCACTTTTGCAATGACAACAAATCATTAAATTCTGAGAAATTCATGTTTAAAGCTTCTGTTTCTGCAGTGTGTCTCATTTGTAATGGCATAAACATTGTTGCACTGTATGACCGACATTTGTTCAGCTACAACCTGCCCACTGACATTGCTATTAAGTGTCTCGCTGCACCAAACCACCAGACAAAAATTTCATTGGGCAATAACTTTGGACCTACTGAATATTTTGAAAACAATTTGACTGAATCAAATTGTTTTCGAAGTATTCCTCATATCCAGAGTTAAGCCCCACGTAAAAGGTAGTTTAAATTGAAATGAAATTCAGCAGTAAGACGGTCAAAAGATGATTCTTGAACCACTACAGTATGGCTCATAGATAATTTAATGTTTCTAAAAACAATATTATATGTACTGTTGAATATTTTCAACGTAATTGGGTTGGAAGACAATGCTGCAATGGTTTCCAATCGAATTAAGTCCAATGTATTCAATTCTCACAAATATGTTTCAGTTTTTGTAAACTCATTTATGATATGTACATGTCTTTAGCTTGGTAGTATTCTGATTCTAAATCCATGCAATGCGGGATTGTTAAATTTTAATTGGCATTCATCGTGAATGTGTTTAGCTCAGCTGGCCTGAAAAATTATGTGGGGATTATGCCGCAGTTGTAATCGTTCATCTGTCCATTGTCCAACCATCAAATTTTGGTTTAACCCTTTAATAGTCATACCGTCCTTTGGTATGGTATTGTGAAATGTCCATTAACAGGTCAATAGAATAGCGTTTTTGAAAATTTACCACTAGAATGACTGGGTCGATAACCGAGCCAGTCATTCCAGTGATAAATTGTCTAAAATTGTGTTTTTTTGTCCTATAAATGGCCATTCAATAGGCAGATATTTAAATTTTATTGACCAAATCTGACCTTTAAAGGGTTACGAGAGTTCTTCTCATCAATCCTTTAACTCTTGAATTTGTAGTAGACAGCAACATCGTCCAACAAAATTGTTGAAAAATATACTCCAGTATCTTTGCTATTGACACAATAAAAGGTACAATATTGACATCAGAGTGGTACGGATTAACGAGTTACTCATCTACACTCATAAATCTAAAGTGATCCTATAAAGTGTTCAGGTATCATAATTGATCTCTTACCAGTGTCTGTTACTAAGCTTTATGTCTCTGTCAAAGACCAAGCCATGAGGAAGGACTGCTAGTATTGATTTTTGTAACTCGAAGAGTAATAGTATAGGTTATCATTGGTGGGTGTGTCAGTCGGTCGGTGTTTAGGTTGGTCGTTTCCTCAATCCCAATCCCTCTCCCTCCCTCTCTCTACCCCTCCCCCATCCTCCCTCCCTCGCTCCTTCCCCCTCTCCCCCCCTCTCTCTCACTCTCTCTTTTTCTCTCTCTCTCTCTCTCTCTCTCTCTCTCTCTCTCTCTCTCTCTCTCTCTCTCTCTCTCTCTCTCTCTCTCTCTCTCTCTCTCTCTCTCTCTCTCGCTCGCTCGCTCGCTCTTCCCCCAACCACCACCCTCTCCCAGTCTACTCACCCATTTATGTACACCCACTTGCACAATTGTTGTAGCGCACACACACACACATTCTCGCACTGTCGCCTAACCACCTATAGGATAATACACACCACACACAACCTCACTCACGCACACATGCACGCACACACTCGGTCACTCAACTAATATATTCCTAAGTTTCATGGCTTCTCAGATTTTTTAATTGTTATTATCTTTCCAACTATCATGTCCAAAACATTTAAAAGTTTATAATCAGGAAAAATTAGTTACCTCTCCGGGATGTAGAAATATTTAAAAGTTTGTTTGAGGGAATCATCCAAAGAGTTCTGCCTCATTCCAAGACTGATGCAAGAGTTTCCAAAAGCCTGGAGCTAGGTCTTGGCATCCCCTAGGAAATGTTTTAGTATTAAATGCTCTCAGAGCAGTAATCTCTCACAATTGTATCTCTAAAATTTGCTACTGGACGTGACAAAAGGGGGGAGGGGGGGGGCCAATATTATTCATCTGAACCCCTTTATTGCTTAATGCCGTTCTCCGAAATGCATTCTCTGAAACGCTTTAGCATTTAAATTTTACTAAATATTTAATATATACCTAAATAAGAAGAAATGGTTTCAGTCATTTAAATGTATTTATTTTCTTGAAATTAATAAGCGGAAAGTACCCCGTTAATATTTATCCAAGTATATATTTATCGTTCCATTAATAATATCATTCAGTGTAACATTGAAATATTGCAGTATATTTTCGGCTTGATTGAAGTCATGTCTTAGAGACAAGGAGAGTATCTGTTTAGTTTATGAAACGTGGCTGCGTGGATGAATAGTATATTTGTCCACAGATGTACGGAAGGGCGGATAATCATTCAATTGAGTTCATGAGAAGTTTTTCTATGGATGAGACCTAAGTTTGTATATAAATGTTCTCAAATTCGTATTTGACATGTTAACTGCGCTGAATATTAAACCCCCCCCCCCCCCCCCATTTCCATAGATCTATGATATGCTATTTGAAAGATAAACTATTCTGAAAATTGTTTCAATTTTCGCCTAATTTCAGTCGTTTTGTTTTCAAAAGAATCATCAGAATTTTAAATCATATATAGAAAATATTTAAAGCACTAGGTCATTGGGTGGGTTGCAATAACCTTCAATTTAACTAAGTGCCAAAAGAAAAATAAACTGCGAAATAAATTTTCTGTTTAATATCTTGAAATTAATTTGCCTGGATGTTGTTGCTGACTAGGCAACAGCTTCCAGTCAAATTAATTTCAAAATATTCAACAGCTTACCCGTACATTTGTCTTGAAATTGAGATTCTGGCGCTTCTAAAGGTTAAACACAGTGAAGAAATGTATTAGAAATTTTAATTTCTCAACCAAGTGCTGTATTCAGAGGTTATTGGATAGGTCTGTTGATCACCAAGAGACGTTTGTTTTCAGATATGCGATGGCATTCAGCTCAATTCCAGGAACCCGAAATAAGCTGTTTTAGCTAATCTATAACTATCTATATCTATATCCGTTTGGGACTCTGACTATACACTGAAACAAAGTGTCGTATTTTGCAAAATTACACTAACATGAAGTGGCACACTATGAAAAAACAGATGAGGAAATATTTCATATCATTCATAAATCTCCAAGGGATTAATCTGTCTGTAGATCTATACATATGACGGTTTGAAAAAATGTTATTTTTTGGGATTATTTTTCTCACATGTTTATATACTGATATATCTCGTGAGATTCATAACATTCATTGACGGTAATCATTCCTGACAGTTTTCAGAATCAAGTGAATAACTGTAGTTGTCAAAATTAAGTCAGGACAATTTTTTTCTTATAATAATATATTTAATGACCAGTTACTGACCAAGAGGAGAATATTCTTGGAAAACTTATCTCTTGAATGACTGGCTCAGTAACCAGTTCAGACATTGCAGCATTAAGTTTCAAAAATATTTTTTTATTGGTCTGCGAACAGATATTACTCAAAACAAATGTAGATGCCATTTTAAGTTGACATGACCAAATTTAAATGAGTCAACCTGTGTATGTTTTCCGCATGCATTCCTTAAGTTTTATAATTCTGTGCTATTTAAACCACTATAAATCAAAGATGGATAATATTTGTTATTTGATTTATATTAGCATGTTGATAACAGTTTTGTGACATTTTATTAACCAAAGAAAATATAATACTTGGCGGATGACTCAAAATTATGAACATTAAGCTTTATTGACTTTAATAGGTAAGTACATATTTATATCCATCGGTCGGTCAGTCAGTAGGTCATTTGGTCCATCAGTTTGTTGTGCCTGTCTGCCCGCCTGCCTGTCTGGCTGCCTGCATGCCCATTCATCCACTCGTCAGCTGACCATTCCATCAGTTCACCTGGCTGTTCCCACATCCATCGGTTTGTCCGTCATTCTATCTTAATTTGTGCAATGCATAACATCCATCTGTACTCATTCTGTTTTTCAGTACATTATGTCTATCTGTCTGTCTGTCCATCTGTTCTTCCATTCATCAGCCCGCTCACCTGCCTGTCCATCCATCCATCCATCCAATCACACATTTATCCATCTGTCTGAATCAACTATTTATGTGACTGTTTGTAAGCAAATGGCTATATGATAAGAATTTACTGAACTGAAGTGAAGTTAAAAAACTACTATTACCATGATATCAGTTATTGCATCATTGTTATTAGCTCACGTGGTCATTCGATTGAGTTTATGCTATGGCATCCGTCCATCCATCGTCAGTCCGGCAACCTTTCCTTTAAATGTCTTCTCAGGAACCCCTAGGCAGATTTCAATGATATTTGCCAGGAATCATCCTTGGGGCATAGACATCCAAACTGTTTCAAATGGAGCTGATGGGCTAATTCAGCCGGTAACCATAGCAATTCAAATATCGTGAATTTATCATCAAGGGTAAGAGCTGAACCAAGTTTGTTCAAGGGAGCTAGATTGGCCATCTTGGATGACTTAGTTTTCGTGAAAATGACTTCTCCAGAACCGCTGGATGGATCGGGCCCAAATTTGGGAGATATGATTGGGGACTAAGGGCCATTAAAGTTTGTTCAAGGGATGTTGATAGATAAAAAAACACCTGGCCGCCGTGCCGCCGTGCCGCCGTGGATCAATCAATATGTAGTGTGTTTGTTTCGTGTTTCGAAATATTCAACAGCTTTCCTGTAAAAAGCATTGTGATGAAATTAAGATATGGGGAATTCTAATCAATGAAAACGTAAATTAATTTGCAGATGTAAACTTTCATCATTAAAATCCTCATTTCCAAGGTAACTAACTATACATGAGAACTGTTGGTTATTTTGAAACAAACTGTTCTGGAAGCCAATATTCTGTGTATGCCAAATGCAGCAACAGTTTCATGTCAATTTAGTTTAAAAATATTTAACCCATTAACAACCAAGCTGGCAAAAAATGGCTTCTGCAGTGCTCTTCAGAAATGTACTTTTGCGGAGCAAGAGAAACTATTTTTGAAAATTTACCACTGGAATTACTGCCTCGATAATGAAACCAGTTATTCCAATGATAAATTTTCAAAGGTTTTCTTTTCTTGTTTTGTAAATGGACATTTTCTCTGAGAAATTTTAAACTTTCTTGAGCAAATTTGAGAGCTAAAGGGGTTAACCCTTTCACCAATCAATTCCATCTCATTTTCATTTTCAAAGAAACCAGACAGGAAAACTTGAATATTTTGAAATTAATTTAACTAGAAGCCATTGCTGCCCTAGGCAGCAACAGCTTCCAGTCAAATTAATTTCTAAATATTCAACAGAATGTGTCTTACATCAGAATGATCTGTGAGGTTGAAGGGGTTAAAGGATTTGATCGGTATTCATCTACATGTAGGAACCACCTAGGGCTGCACAGTTTGGCTTACAGCCATATCGGTTTCGATATGACTTTTCATATCGGTTTTAACCGAATATCGGTTTTATGGACATGAGACAAAAAATTTAAATGATAAAAAATAGCACGAAAACAGAACGTGTTTTCACGCCTTTATACAGTCGTAACGTTTTACGCCTTTAAAGCTTAATATACCGTATAATATCCATCGTCGCTGGAGTGAAATTATTAATTAGACCGCCTAAATATTAAGCACAGTTAAATAAACATCGTTTATTTTGTCAAAATGAATCATAAATCAGTAAAACAGGTTGCGAAAGACGTAAATCATGTGATTGTAATTAATTATGATGTAATTATCTCCTTTCCTTCTTTCATTTCCAATTCGGCCCGAGGACGAAATCATGCCTTGAAGAAAATATTAACTGTAATATTGCGAATGCGAATTTCATAAGTTAATATGATATTGTGTATAGAAGATAACGTTTTAAAAACGGTTTGAGTAATAATTGTATTTAAAATTATATCCTAATCAGCAAAATGTATTCAGCATTATATTTATTGGCGAGATTTTTATGCATTCGGGCGATTTAGTTTTGGGACGACTTTGCATTATGTTAATTAGCCGGTGACGTAAATAAAATGGATGCCGCTGTTTAGAAATGTTTTCCCCGATACAAATTTCAATGACAAATTCCTGCGTTAGTATTGTGTTTTATGTTGCAAATTTATCTGAGACTATCAGAGAAAAGACGAGTGGATATTTATTTAATTAATTCGCTGCTTGATTTCTCTCGGCGTACAGCGAGTTACATGGAGTTACACAATATGCGCAATTGTGGCCACGTTCAATTATTAGTTGCCCCGAACGTAGCTTACTGGAATGTATGGACATTATTATTCATTACACTTTTCATGCTCGTTAGTATCTTTTATTTTTAACAATCCTGATACGAAAAACCGAAAATATGTTCATATTCGGTTTTTCGATATTTATTTTTTATAATCGGTTATGAAACCGTCAGTGCGGGATATCGGTTTTAAATATGGTATCGGTATATCGCGCAGCCCTAGAACCACCTCCACACACACACCAATGGCAATAGGTAAAGCCTTATCAGGGGAGGTAATTAATTACTCTTGTTAATATTGTTGCCCTTTACCTGTCAACCTTGTTATTATAACGTTTCTTAGTGTCAGTATTTTCAATAGGTGTTCCTTCTAGCTATGCCCCTCCCATTTCTAGGTAAGCTCCACGCACTTTGTAAATCTATTTGAATCTATTTTTCGCCTGGAATCCTGAATTCACAGAATCAGAAATTCCAATGTAACTATACAGGTAAGCTGTTGAATATTTGGAAGCTAATTTGCCTGGTACTGCTCTCTGTCAAATATTTTGAAACTAATTTGACAGAGAGCAGTACCAGTCAAATTAGTTTCAAAAATATTCATCAGAATGTTTATTAAATTGTAAATTCATCAAAAGACATACAATTCGTTTGTACGAATCATGACAGATTTTCCGACTCCGTGGCAGACTTGGATGCCATTTTGTAACATCAGCTAACATGTGAGATAATTGATTATGATGTCAGCGACTTGAGTGACAGATCAGATCCCTCCATTCTTGTACAGATGCATTGGGAGTGGCCAGGTGTCTGTAGTATAAAGGATGAGTGTAACATTTGCATCAACATCTGTTGATAGTTTGTCCTTTTGAGGTATGGGGGGGGGCAGGGGTGGTGTGTGTGTGTGTGTGTGTGTGTGTGTGTGTGTGTGTGTGTGTGTGTGTGTGGCATCAGCATGGAAAATTAGTCTTCTTTTGGTCCGCAAATGGACAACTCCCAAGACAAGTGCAAAAGCCGTTTTTGTTCGTGTTTAATGTTAAAGGGTTAATCCTCAAATTTTTTCAAGAACATTTCAATTTTCTCATTAAAACTCCATTTGCAGACCAAGAAAAGACAATTTTCTTCGCATTTGCCACTGTAATGATTATCGAGCCACTCATTCCAGTAGTGAGTATTCAAACATACCCATTACTTGTTCCACAAATGTCATTTAGCAAGACCACTGCAGAGCCTGAGTGTTAAAGGATTAATTATTAAGTGGACAAAGCCGACCTCTGCAGGGCACCATCGAGAAATGTCCATTTTCAGGTGAAGGGAAGTCTGTTTTAGAACAAAGCCAGTAATTCCAGTTCTAAATATTCAAAAGTCATCATTTCTTGTTCTGCACATTGACATTAGCGACACTGACACTCAAATGTCATACAAAAAGGCCCTCAGGGAGCAGATAACTAGCATCGACGTCACCTCCGATCCAAACGAAGCCTTAACCAAAATATTGAAATCTATGGAATCATCAGCTACCAGCACCATAGGAGTTCTAAAAAAACAGCCAATAGTTGTAAGCGTTATGCCTGCGCATCTATCAAAGTGGCCAAAGTGAAAACTGCACCAAACTACGCCGGGAACGCAACAACATTCTGTACCACATCAGCGAATGCTTAAAATATCTTGATGATGAGCCCTTGCACCCATTCTCAGGAGACCCCAGGCCATTAAAAGATCAGAAGTTGTGAAGGCACTTAAAGCCCTTAAAATGTACGTTCATCTGGACCTGATGACATGAGCAATGAACTATTCAAATATGTAAGTGATATTAGCTCACCTGACCCGAAGGGCCAAGTGATCTTATGCCATGGGAGCCATCCGTCATCTGTCTGCCTGTCTGTCTGTCTGTCTGTCAATGTTTTATTTAAAAACTTACACATTAAACACTTGACCGATTTTGGTCAAACTTGGATGGGAGGATCCTAGCGTGTGGTAGGTCTCAGAACGTGTATACAGAATTTTGATTGATCAATTTTTTTCGCCCACCATCTTACACTACTCTTCATTAACTGCTGGATCAATTTCAACCAGATAAGGCGGGAAGAATACTAGGCTCATAGGTTTCAGACCGTGGATACAGAATTTTGATCAGTCAATTTTTCTGGCGACCATCTTGGATTTTCTGAAAATTTCTCGAAATCAGTCAAAAGCCTACTCCTCATTAACCACTTAGCTGATTTCAAGCAAACTCAGTTGGAAGGACCCTAGCGTGGTATTAGTTAGATAATTTATACAGAATTTTGATTGGTCAGATTGTTGGGCGGCCATCTTGAATTTTTTGAAAAATCTCGGGAAATCATTTAAAACGCTACGCCTCATTGACTGTTTGGCCAATTTCAACCAGACTTGGCTGGAAGGATACTAGGCTGGTAGGTTTCAGAAAATGTTAACAAAATTTTGATTGGTCAATTTGTACGGCGGCCATCTTGTATTTTCCGAAAATTGGGAATTCGTTGAAAATGCTACTCATTAAACTTAGGCAATTTCAACCAGATTTGAAAATCCTATTGTGGTAGCTTCTGGTAAATGTATTCAGAATCTCGATAGGTCACGGTGTTGGCAGCAATCTCTGATTTTCTGAAAGTTTCCCGGAACCATTTAAAAACAGTACTCCTTAATCAATGGCCCGCTTTCTACAGACCTTGGGTGGAATGATCCTATGATGATAGGCTTCAACATATCAAATGAGAATCTTTTTAGTGGCCATCTTAGATTTTCCAAAAATTATCCATCATGTCTATTCAAATGCTAATGGTCCAGGTGAGCATCACATGCCCTTGAGCCTCTTGTCTCAAAACCGATCACACACCTAATCAATTCAGCTTTTATGCCAGTGCACCCTTATCACGCTATCCAAGCTCAAGAAGGCATCTGGCCCCACAGCTAATCTACGGCCCATTGCGCTCCTCAACAGCATGCAGAAAATCCTATCCAATGTTACTCTATGCCACATCCGAGACAAGATCGATGACTTCACCGGATCATGTCAATGTGGCTTCAAATGTGGATGCAGGTGCGCAGATATCGTATGGGCTCAATGCATGCTTCTTTCAGTAGTCATGTCCAAACACTGGGATTTCCACAAAATGGTCATTGGCATGTCATGAGCCTTCGACAGAATTAAGCGCTCAAAGATCCTGGACGTAGGCCAGTTGCAATGAAGACGAGCTATTACTAGTGAGATAATTACTTGCAGACACCAAGCTGAGAGTACAAGTCAAGTCATAGAAGTCTGTAGAGTTTGAGACATTTATCGGCTCCCCACAGCTGTTAACTTGTTGTTGCATTGAAATCCATGTGGGAAAATGCCACACGACCAAACCCTCCAGTGTCCATACTGGGTATGCCACTCTAGATGGAATATGCCGATGATGTGGACTTCATAGACGAGGAAAAGAAAACCCTTGACGAATTTCTCCCAATAGCTGCAGGTAAACTAAAAATTTAGAATATCTTTATGAATGAATCCAAACCAGAGTTCACCCACATATACCTATCTACAAAGCATGAAAATAACTAAAATGATGGTCCACTTCGTGGCGGCGAACCATGGAGGAAAAGTAAAATCCTGGGATAACTGCTTTGCAGTACTGCTGACATTGTTGCATGCTGCGTCATGGGCAACACAGCTTTCCGGTCATTCTGGAAGCTATGGATTCGTAGATCAAAGATGTTGACAAAAAGACTACATTTATACAATGCAACCTGCTTATCCTTGATGCTGTATAACTGTAGCACGTGGGCATCTCCAAAGGTAGCTCGCGACAAACTTGATGCCTGCCACTGCAAGCACCTATGCACCAACATCGCCTCTGTCTGTAAAAGTCGGCCAACCAAGATGATCCATGTTTGGCCATGTGCTAAGGATGCCAGAAGACACGTCAGCACACAGATCCTTGGAATTTACCCTACTTGGAGCCATCAAATACAAAGCCAGGAGAGGACATCACTGCATAAATCTAAGCATGCTATGGGGTGAACTCAAGAAAGCATGACTCGGTACACTTAAGTCAAGAATGGACCCGAGGAAGCTAAGGATTTCAGCTGAGCACAAGACACAGTGGGAAAAAGCGAAGAAGGACTGATTGCAGCTGTAGGATGTTTCTACAACTACAGCCGCAGAGCAGTAATCATCATCATCATCACATGGACATTCATTGAGCGAAACCTTTAATTTTCTTGACCACTCTTAACAATAAAATGGTTAAAATAAATGGCAAAAAGTTGGATGCATATATTAAAGACCATATAGCGATAGAGGAAGCTAACCTGTCAATCAAGTATTGATGTCATAATCAATAACGTCACAAGTATGCTGAAATCACAGTTAAAATACATCATGGCTTATCTTAGTCAGTCATGAACTCTTAATACTCCGTCAAGTTGTACAAATTGTAAGTCTACTATTTAATAACCATTCTGTTGAATATTTTGAAACTAATTTGATTGGGCACTGTTGCTTCCATAGGCAGCAACAGCACCCAGTCAAATTAGTTTCAAACTATTGGTTTGCTGTATAGTTACCAAACTTACAATGAGGTTGGGATTCTTGGAAGTCAGGATTCCAAGTGTATAAATTGATACCAACACGAGCAAGGCATGGGGGTTGGGAGGGAGAATCGATGGAGATGGGTGGGACATAGCTAAAGGTGGATTCATCACTTTCACAATGAAGCAGGCCAAAACCCGCCTCTGTAGTGATCTTGGGGGATGTCCATTTGCAGGCCAAGAGTATTTTTTTTAATTTACCACTGGAATGACTGGTCTCGATAACCGAGCCAGTCATTCCAGTGGCAAATTGTCAGAAATCGTCTTCTTGGTCATTTCTTTGGCATTTTCTATGAGAAAATTAATTTCTTTTTGAGAAAATTCGATCATGTATCCCTGTTTGTGCATTTTTCCTTTGACAGCACTATAGAGGGATCCCTGTTTGTACATTTTTCCTTTGACAGCACTATAGAGGGATTCGATATGTTGCTTAAGTGGCTGACATAATCACAATAAAGATGTCCGTCAGCACAGTAAAAAACTCTCTCCCGAATTTTCTACATCTATGACTTTGATGAATTTACAATTTAAGAAACCTCGGGGTGAATATGTTGAAACTACATTGACTTAAGAGTTTGTCCTGTATTGAGTTAACCATTTACCCTAAAACCAGCCAAAAATGCCTTCTGCACTGGTTTTGAGAAATATCCATTTGCAGACCAAGAGAAGACGATTTTTGAAAACTTTCCCACTGGCATAACTGGCTCGATAACCGAGCCAGTCATTCCAGTGGTAAATTTTCAAAAGTAATCTTTCGATCTGCAAATGGAGATTTGCTATGAGAAAATTTAAATTTTCTTGAATAAATTTGATAGTTTTACAGTTGTCTGATGTATATCATTAGACGCTGTGTGTATAAGCTATGTGGAAACCTTCCTTTTTACTGTTAAATAAACAATTAAATCCACTTCTTTCATACGTTCATCCGTAACCCTGTACTTACCAACCTTGCCAAAAAATTTCCATTTGCAGATCAAGAGAAGACTAATTATTAGCTTACCTAGCCAGAATGGCATTATTAAGCCGTCCAGCCAACGTCCAGCAACTTTTGTTTAACCCTTTCATGACGAAGCCAGCCAAAACCAGCCTCTGCAGTGGTCTTGGAGAATGTCCATTTGAAGGCCAAGAGAAGACTATTTTTGAAATTTTACCAGTGGAATGACTGGCTCGATAACTGAGCCAGTCATTACAGTGGTAAATTTTCAAAAATAGTCTTCTCTGGGCCTGCAAATGGGCATTCAGTAAGTAAATATTTTAATTTTTTTAACAAATTTAGTCATTAAAGGGTTAGAATGCTACTCCTCATTACCCGCTTGGCGGATTTCAACCTTTTTTGGCTGGAAGGAGCCTATTGGGGTAGGCTTCAGCACATGTATACAAAATTTTGATTAGTCCAATTTTCCGCTTTAAAATACTACTCTTCCTTAAATTAATGATCTTGTTTAAATTTACCACTGGAATAGGTGAGCCAGTCATTCCAGTGATACATTTTCAAATGTACTATTGTTCTGCAAATGGACATTTTCTATGAGAATTAATTCCCCCAATATCATTACCCTCGCCACATAAAGTGAAGAAGGTATTGCAATCAGGTCTGTATGTCTGTGCGTCTGTCTGTGTCTCCCCACCTGTATTTAAGGAATTACTGATCCAATTTGGCTCAAATTTTAACACAACAGAGGAACTTGTCATGCAAGAGAATTTCCAAACTGACCTCGATCTGGCTAAGAGAACCTGGATCCGGATCTGATCAAATTCTAGAAATATGAATATCTCAGGATCTACTGATCCAATTTGGCTGAATTTTATCACAAGAGAGACAGTGTAGCCATACACAACGATGCCACAACTTTTGGCGCAATCTGAAAAAAAATCTGGAAATTCCAAAAATATCCGGAAAATCCGAAAATATCTGAAAACTGTACAATGTGTCAAAAAAGTGAGGATGATGGACTGATTGCTCTTGTTTAATTTGTCATGGCTTGATTATTGTCTTTCAGTAGACCTGTATTTAACCATCTGACTGCTGAGTTTTTACAGATGACATATTCCAAGGGGTATATCTCTGGACCTGCTAAATATTTTGAGCAACAACTTTCAGTCAAATTGTTTTCAAAATATTCAGCAAGTCAAGAGTTTTTAATCAGTGAAATTATTATCTGGTGGCTTGGTGCAGCGAGACAGTTAAGTGTGTGTCATCGTTATCAATAATGGGTCCTGGTATAGAAATTGAGACAATGTTTAAAGGGATAAAGTGATTTTGTCCATTAACAATTTAACTATCGAATTTGTTCAAGAAAATTTAAATTTTCTCATACAAAATGTCCGTTTGCAGATCAAGAGACGACTATTTTTGACAATTTACCACTGAAATAACTGGCTCGATAACTGAGCCAGTCATTCCAGTGGTAAATTTTCAAAAATAGTCTTCTCTTGATCTGCAAATGGACATTTCTCAAGATCACTGCAGAAACCATTTTTGCCTGATATGGGTGTTAACGTGTTAACATAGTTATCATTACAGCAGGCAAGGCAAGGCAGGTAATAATTTACTGTTGGATCAAAACCGCACATCATTACCTCCCTTTAATTACACATATACTTGCATGAACATCTCTATTGTCTTACCATTAACACTCAATTTGGCCAAAACAGCGTCTGTAGTCGTCTTGGAAAATAGCCATTTGCAGAGCAAGAGAAGAGTATTTTTGAAAATTTTTCACTGTAATCCCTGGCTCGCTATTAAACCAAACCTGAGTCATTCCAGTGGTAAACTGTTATGCGGCAATGCTGCTATCTTAGCAATAAGCTGTTGAACATTTTTGAAACTAATTTAACCGTGAGTAATTTTCAAGTTAGTTTCAAAATATTTGATAGCTTACACACTTACTAAAATAGGGGATTGGTTTCTAGCTTAGACCAAGTCATTTCTAGCTAAACCCTGCCCACTTTTTTTTACGCATGTTGGCATTTGATTTGAAATTTTGAAACCTCAATTCCCAGAATTTAAATTTCAAGATAGCTATAGTATAAAAAGGTAAGCTGTTGAATATTTTGAAACTAATTTAACTCAGAGTGGTAGTCTTGCTACCATAGGAGTCAAATTGTTTCAAAATATTGAATAAGAATATTTATTAAATTGTAAATTCACCAGCGATATACAATTCATACACTTTTGTGACAGACATTTAGATGGTCGTGATGGAGCTACGTTATTTTGCTTGTGACATCAGCTGACATGTGACATATTTGATTATGACGTCAGATATTTGAGTGACTGATCAGATCCCTCCATTGATATGCCAGTATTCCATGTTTGAAAGCATAATATGTAACCCTTTAATGGCCAAATTTTGTTAAGGAAATTCAAATTTTCTCATAGAATGTGTCCATTTGCCGACCAAGAGAAGACTATTTTACAGAATTGACCGCTGGAATGACTGGCTCAAGCCAGTCATTCCAGTGGTAAATTCTAAAAAAATAATCTCTTGGTCCGCAAATGGATATTTCTCATGACCACTGCTGAGGCCATTTTTTGGAGGCTTGAGTGTTAAACAGTTAAGCATGTTTGAAAGAGTGCTAAATAGTAATTATCGCAGTGATAAAATGTGATCATTATCACTTATTACATCATAGGGGGTTATTCTGAGGGTGGGTGTGTTGCTTGGGGAGGGGGGTTGCCGTTGGATGGGGTGGTGTGGCTGGGAGAGGGGTGGATGCAGAAGTATACTGAAGTATTAGATAACAGATCAAGCAGGATGCTAGGAAATTGAACCTTAGTCTGCATATACAGGTAGAATTCAACAAGGAAGGAATAATATACAAACAGAGACACATGGATGGTAATGATGATTCTGCACTCCTAGGTATAGGTAAGTGCACTTATTGAACTCTGAGACTAATTCTACTGGAACAAAATTTGTGCTGCTAGTGCCAGCAACAGCTAATTTAACCCTTTAATGGTCAAGTCTGGCCTCTGCAGTAGTCTTGAGGAATGTCCACTTGCAAGCGAAGAGAAGACAATTTTTGAACATTTACCACTGGAATGACTGGCTCAATAATCGAGCCAGTCTTTCCAGTGGTAAATTTTCAAAAATAGTCATATCTTGGCCTGAAAATGGACATTCATTGAGCAAAATTACTATTTTCTTGAAAAATCTTAATAATCATACATGTTTTCCGGGTATGTAAACTTTGATGGTGTAACTGTTACCTCCCTGATAGGATAAATTTCACGGTAACCATCCAATGGACCTTTCCTGTGTTAGCTATGCCCTGTTGAATATTTTGAAACTAATTTGACTGGGTGTTGGTGCTGCCTAAGGCAGCAACAGCGCCCAGTCAAATTAGTTTCAAACTATTATGTTTATTAAATAGCAAAGAATTACAAAGACATGCAATTCATACAATGTGTCGGACCATTTGAGATTTGGTGACGGTCTATATGGAACCCTTTGTGATGTAATGATTATGACGTTATCATACACGCGCGGAGCTGATTATGACATCATACGAGGTCTGATGATGGATGGATACTCCGGAAAGGTGAGTTATCAAGATTTGTCAAGAAAATTTTTATTTGTCAAACTATTAACACTTTAATACTCGAGATGGCCAAAAATGGCTTGTGTATTGGTCTTCAGAAGTGTCCATTTGAGACCAAAAGAAGACTATTTATGAAAATTTATCACTAGAATGACTCGGGTTCGATATCCGAAGCAGTTATCTCAGCAGTCAGTCGTAAATTGTCAAAAATAATGTTTTCTTCATCTGCATTAGACATTTGCTATGAGAAAATTTAGATTTTCTTGAACAAATTTGAGTTGTCAAAAGCATAATTAAAGCTGATAAGTCATTAAATATTATATATACGAAACAATATCAATAATATGATACTGGGACAAATGCATGTCCATCTTTCATTAAATAGGCATTAGCCTATTGCTGTAATGCGGCAATATCAAATTTGCGCGGTTGATTAACGGCGCTCCGACCAATATCGAAATGTAGTCCCGGACAGGTGGATACACATGCGCCCATACAGACACACACGCATGCACGAATACATGCACACATGCGCGAACACATGCACAAACATCTGCTTTTTATGTAATCACTAAAGGTACTAACACTCCACTTAAAAGAACAAAGACTTATGGAAGGAGTATTATAAATTGTATAGTCAAAATACTTCTCCTGACGTCACCTGCTTGACAGAAGGACCTTATTGTCATAGGCTGAGTTCAGAATTGTTGATTGATCAATTTTGTGTGTGGAAATTGTAGTTTTTATGACAAATTTCAGAAATTGTCAATCCACATCTGCTTTCCAAGCAGTCTTGGCTTGAAGAACCCAAACTTGTATACGGAATTGTGATTGGACAAATCTTTCGGTGGCCATCTTGGATTTTAGAGAATTTCCAGAAATCAAGTAAAAAAGTACACACCCATAACCGTTTGACCAATTTAAACCAAACCTGACGGGATGGACCCTAGGACCCTCAGAGCTCTCTTTAAAGAATCTTGATTGATTGATTTTTCGAGTGGATATCTTGGATTTTCCAAAAATTTTGGGAAATAAGTAACGGCCTACTGTTCATTACCCAGTTGGTCGATCGATTTCAACCAAACTCGGTTGGAAGGACTCTCTGACCTCATAAGTTGTATACGGAATCTCGATTGGTCGATTTTCTCAGCAGCTATCTTGGATTCTACAAAATCTTTTGGGGGAAATTAAGTAAAAGACGACATCATTAAACATTTGACTGAGATAAATCAAACTGCAGGAAGGACCCGATTGTGGTAAGGGTTCAGAATTTAGATACAGAATGGACCTTTCCATTTTTAGCTATGCCCCGCCCATCACTAGCTAAGCTCCACCCACACCTCACCGCGTTGGGATTGATCGATCCCCGAATGCCCTAGCCATCAATTTCCTGAAAACTAAACTGGGAAGCTGTTGAATATTTTGTAACTAATTTGACTGGGCGCTATTGCTGCCTAGCAGCAACAGCGCCCAGTCAAATTAGTTTCAAAATATTCAACAGAATATTTATTAAATAGTAAAAGCAAACAATTTGTGCAGCAACGCATAGACCGTCTTTAAATATGCGTTTGTGACTTACTTATCGACACCATTCATGACGTCATTCATTATGATGTCATTCTACACATCACGCAGTTCATCATGACGTCATATGATGGGTGGGTACTCTGGAAAGATTATGATTTGTCAATTTGCCTTGGAATCAGTGAAATCAGTTAAGACGGCTTCTTATTAACTCCTTATATGGATTTATATGGAGCTGTAAGGCTCGTTGGCTTCAGACATTGTATACAGAATCCATATATGGTGCCTACCTCAAAACTTGTAAACAGAATTTTGATTGGTCAAATTTTCTGGTAGCCATCCTGGATTTTTTGTTATGGCTCCGACAAATCATTTAAAAGATTGAAATACAATGATCTCACATGCAAATTTTCCAGCTATGCTAACCGCAGGCCTTTGGGCTACTTGTTTAAAAATAGTCTCGTCTCTCAGGTGCACAGACAATCTTTTTTGCAGACTTGCCCATTAACCCGTTAGCTCTCAAATTTGATCAAGAAATTTTCAATTTTCTCATAGAAAATGTCTATTTACAGACCAAGAGAGGACTATTTTTGAAAATTCTCCATTGGAATGACTGGCTCGGCTATCGAGCCAGTCATTCCAGTGGTAAAATTTCAAGAATAGTATTTTGGTCTGCAAATGGACATTTCTCAAGACAACTGCAGAGGTTGTTTTTGGCTGATATAAGCAGTTAAAATGTGGGAATGATTGTTATCTGAGTACTGGTCTAGGCTTTTATTTTTTGTAGAGACCAGGTAGCGTGTTGTATTTGCACATCTGATTTTCGACATACTTCAGATCACAGCCAAAGTTCTGAAATCCTATTGTACAGTCACACCCATTCTTAATGTGTTCAAATTTGAGCCAGGAGTTTCTGAGATACCCATTGATCCAGAATTTGATCAGATTAGATCGGGGTTATTTTATCCAGATCACGGCCAACGTCTGGAAATCCTCTTACAAGGTATTGAGTTCCTTTGTTATGTTAAGATTTGAGCCAGATCAGATAAGTAGTTTAGTTTTTGAGATACAGTTCCAGACACATACACACATAAGACCAGATGAACGGACGGTTGGACAGAAGGTCAGACAGACAGATTGGTATGCAATACCCTCTTCCCCTTAACCGCGGTGAGGGTAAATATTTTGCTTGCTAAGTATATTGAATGGATTTACATCTCTGTATGCCCAGCTGTTCTTGTCAAGGCAACAGCTCAGGTGGCCACTTTATCTTGATGCAGAACATACAGGACCACTGACAAACTCTTGGAGGGTGCCATCTAAATCTATTAACTCATTAATCCTTGACAGCCCAATGTCTGTTTTATTAGACAGCTATAGAGGTAGTATGTTAAATATTTTGAAAGTGATTTTACCGGGAGCTGTTGCTGCTATAGGAAGCAACGGCTCCCAGTCAAATTAGTTTTCAAAATATTCAACAAAATATTCCTTACTTGATCAACAATGTGTCTTTTCTGTCCTGTAAGTGTCAAATTGTTAACCCTTTTGACGCTCCAGCCCAGATACAAAAAGAATTCATAAAACAGAAGCGTTTTAAAGTGTAACAGTGTCTTGAGTTGCTGCTTCCAAAGACAGTAACGTCAAATTAGTTTCAGAAATATTTGTCATGTTCCTAGCTTGTATATGGATCGATAGACTGATGATTTGAGATTGAAATATTATCAATTACTGTTGAAAGGGTTAAAAACATCTTATCAATGATCTCCTTTATACAAATCAGTTTTGGTTGGAAAGGTGTTGAGCGATTTTCATAAGTATTTTGGTTGAAAAGTGCTATTTTTGTCCACAGTTTAGCTTACTCTTCAGTTTGCGCTTGAGAAACTGTTATCATTACTTAATCTTAGCCCATTAACCCTTGAAATTTCAGTGCCTAAATTTTCAAGACAGTTATCTGAGTAAGCTGTTGAATATTTTGAAACTAATTTATAACTGGGAGCGGTTGCTGCCATAATGCTCACGGTCAAATTAGTTTCAAAATATTCAACAGAAAATTCCCTACATCATACAGAATTTGTCTTTTCTGGACTGTAGGGTTAAAAGGATTAAAGCTTGTTGCCATCAGTTAGATTGCAGGAATAAGCAAATTTATTAATAATGAAGCGCCATAAATCTGAGTAATTGACAAAATCTGTTGATCTTTAAGCCGCAGGTGTGTACACTAGCTCTTATGTATGATCATTAATATGTGCTGTGTCCATGCGTGCGTGCGTGCATGCATCCCTGCATGTGTGCATCCGTGCGTGTGTCCATCCATGCATGCATCCATTTGTGCGTCCGTGCGTGCGTTGATGCGTGCATCCGGCATGCGTCTGTGCATGCATCCATGTGTGTGTCCATGTATCTCTGCGAGTGTGTGTGCGTGCGTGCGTGCGTGCGTGCGTACGTGCGTGCATGCGTGTGTGCGCGCGCGCGCACGCTCGCGGGTGTGTATGTGTATTCAGAGGGATCAGTGACAGTATTCATACAGCCATAGAGGATTATTAGTCCCTTACCGGTAAGACCGGGGGGGGACTATAGGTTTGCACTCCGTCTGTCCATCTGTCCATCTGTCCATCCGTCCGTCTGTCCATCAGTCGCAGTTGGTTTCCCGCAATTTTTTTCGCAGTCCTTCAAGGTATTCAACTGAGAATTGGTTTATTGCTTTATTATGAGAAGTTACAGACCAAGTTCGAGTTTCAGGCATATATCTCAATTTTTGATTGAGTTATGCCCCCTTTCATTTTATGCAATACGAAAAATATTAGTTTTCCACACTTTTCGCAGTCTTTCAAGATATTATAGTCTTCTTCTTCTTCTTTTCGTTCGCTGATCATACCGCTAGTCCTGTAAGTGACTATCGACATGATCATAAGCGTTAAGTGCGTGGATCCATGGTTTATTAGAGTGCGCCGTGCGGCCTGGAACCTCCGTCTTCAGCACTCGAGGTTTCTGTCAGGGTTACCTCACCCTTACCTCCTTTAGTCGCCTCTTACGACACGCAGAGGATACGGAAGGTGTATTCTAAGCCCCACCTACAGGGCAAAGATATTATAGTGAGAACTGCTACATTGCTTTCGAGTTTCAGGCGTATGCGTAAATTTTTTATGGAGTTATGCCCCCTTTCATCTTAAGAAATACGAAAAATATCAGCTTTCCGTACTGTTTTTCGCACTCCTTCAAGATATTTAAGCGAAAATCGGTGCATCGCTTTAGTATAAGGAGTTACAGGGCAAGTTCAAGTTTCAGACATTTTCGTCAATTTTTCATGGAGTTATGCCCCCCTTTCGACTTATGCAATACGAAAAATATTAGCTTTCCACACTTTTTTTCGCAGTCTTTCAAGATATTATACTGAGAATTGCTACATTGCTTTGTTATGAGAAGTTACAGAGCAAGTTCGAGTGTCAGGCGTATGCATAAATTTTTGATAGAGTTATGCCCCCCTTTCGACCTATGAAATACGAAAAATATTAGTTTTCCGCCCTTTTTCTCGCAGTCTTTCAAGATATTCAAGTGAGAATTGGTAGATTACTTTATTATGAGAAACTACAGACCAAGTTCGGGTTTCAGGCGTTTGCGTCATTTTTTTATGGAGTTATGTCCCCTTTCGACTTATGAAATACAAACATATCAGCTTTCAAAACATTTTCCTTCTCCTTCACCATATATAACTGAGACTTGGTTTATTGCCATGTTATGAGAAGTTACAGATCAAGTTCGAGCTTCAGCTGCTTTTGACAATTTTTAATGAAATTTTTAAGTGTCAATCTCTAAAGATTTATATTACCAGGTAGGGGACATGTATTGCAAATACTTACAGTATGCTTGTTCTAAGAGAGACCATATAAAATCGCAGCATGTTTCAAATTGATGGACCACTAAGATAGATCATTGATTTGTTTATTACAAGATTTAGAATCAATAGTGACGGTAAAAATTATGCATACTGACTTTTGTGCCAGTAAGAATTGATTGATGGTTGACCAACTGAATGAATGAATGAATGAATGAATGAATGAATGAATGAATGAATGAATGAATGAATGAACGGGATGAGATGGAATTGTAGGGTGGGTGGGTGGGTTAGTGAGTGGATGTATAGATAAATGAACAAATAAATGGGTGGATTTGCATGCGTGCGTGCGCGCATGTTTGGATTGAAGGTTGAATGGGTATCAGTGAGTTACTTAGCTAATATGCCAAAAAGATAATTTACGTTGCGTAGTGCGCAATGCAGGGAACCAATCTGTCTGTCAAGAGAGGAATCCAGTTTATCGATCAGATCATATGACGTCATAATCAACAACGTGGACATCATTAATCAATTATGTCATGAATGACATGATTTAGTCAGGCATAAACACTTATAATCCACCAAGTTGTACGAATTATATGTCTAATTTACTATTTAATAAACATTCTTTTGAATATTTTGAAACATATTTGACTGGGAATTGTTGCAATCAAAATGACATCTGTCAGCAAAGTGTCTAAATTGTGTGTCTGATTAATTTACAATTTAATAAACATTCTGTTAAATATTTTTAAACTGTAATATGACTGGGAACATGCTGTTGCAGTGGTAAAAAATAGACCTTTCTTGGCGACAATGGCAACAGTTGCCAAATTAATTTCAAAATATTCAACATCTTACTAATTGTACAATTACCTTTAAATTTAGATTCTGGTAGTTAATTCAGGTATCAGAGATTCAATTCGATTCCACCACTAATATGAAGTGGGCGTAGCTTAGATAGAAATGGGCGTGGCATACTTAGCTAGAGATGGATCCCTCAATTATTACGGCGTGAGCTTCGTTCCAGTCAGATTAATTTCAAAATATTCAAGGTAATATTTCTTTATAAAATCATATGTCGCTATTGCGCTATATTTGATCTGTCACGTAGAAATGGATCGTCACCATTTATAATATTATCCGTAGATGTGAGTCGTGACATATATATCAAACAGAATGATCTCTAGGTAATTGAATTGGGCTCTGATCCGGCAACTCAGGAAATGTCCTTCAGATCCGTAATAATTCTAAGGTTTCATTTCCTTGGCTTGAAATATTCTAAGGTGAATGTGATTTGCTATGCAGCGTCGTAACATGTCTGTTGCTCGGCAACAAACTTGATGGATGAATCCATTGTTTAAAACGTACCACTCTGATGTAAAAATTTTAAATTTTCAAATTAAATTAAAAGATGATCTGGTGTTCATTTTTCAACAAATTTGGTGGAAGATGTTGCTGTCGTAGACAGCAACATCGTCCATCAAAATTGTTTTAAAATGTACACCAGTGTCGTTGTTATTGACACAGTAAAAGACCGAATATTGACATCAGAGTGGTACGGGTTAACGTTTTAATTGTCAATGCTGGTCAAAATCTGTGTCAGCTGCTCTCTTGCAAAATGTCCATTTGTAGACTTATAAAGAAGAAGAGGATTTTAGCATGTAGATGGAGCTCAATAAATCATTGTGTCTCTTAGTTTAAGTCGGTCGGTTGGTCCGTTCGTCAGTCGATCACAAAAGCTTATTCTGGGCCGTATCTAAAAGAACTGCTGCTCCGATTTGGCACAAATTTTAACACAGCGAAGGAACTTGCCACGCGAGAGAATTTCCAGGCGTTGGCCATGATCCGGATAAAAGACCCCTGATCTGAATAGGATCAAATTCTGGATCTGTGGATACCTCGGAAATTATAACTCGTCCGATTTGCCTCGTATTTTATCACACGAAAGCATGTGATCATACACTAGAACCAGCAAAAAATTCTGAACTACCTGCAGCTAGCAAGATTCCATAGACCTTGTTTCTAATTTACCCCAGGAGTAAATGCCAGTCATTCCAATGGTAATTTACAAAAAATAGTCTTCTATATACGCCTATGGAATGGATATCGTTAAGTAAAATCTGAGATTTTTGTTACCATTAATTTGTTTAAAGTAGGTTTGCGTGATTACGCGCTTAAATCGCGATCGGTCACAAGAATTGACATTTTGCTTAGCGAATGTATGTCCATTTACAGGTTAAGAGGAGAGTATTTTTGAAAATGGATCACTGGAATTACTGGCTCGAGCATTGAGCCAGGCACTCCAGTAACACATTTTTAAAACTAGTCATCTCTTGGCCTGCAAATGGACATTTCTAGCCACCATTTCTGTACTTTTGTCATTGATATGCATCTACTGTTATGTCTGGATAATTTGTACCCAGGCTGATTAATCGAGTAGTCATGATTATTCTTAAATAATTGTGATTGACCCGATTGTTTTTGCTATTGTCATACAAGAATTTAAGAAATACAAAGTTAACCTATATCCACTTAAACCTTTTCTCCTCAGATGTGTTCTAGACTAATTACATTTTCTCATAGAAAATTCCCATTTCTGAAAGTATATGATTGGAATGACTGGCTCAGTCATTCCAGTCGTAAACTTTCAAAAGGACTATTCCTTTGGTCTGTAACTGGACATATCTCAAGACCACTGCTGAGAAGGCATTTTTTGCAAGTTCGAGTATTAAAGTGTAACAGTAAACCACCCAATAAAAAGCTTTCAGCCAGATTGTTTTCAAATTAATCAGCATTATTAGCTCATGCCATGGCAGCCATTTGTCATCCATCCGTCCGTCAAATCGCATCTTAATGGTTTGACCGATTTCAACCAAATTTCGCTATAGTGGTAGGCTCCAGAACAGCTATTCAAAATTTTGAGTGGGCAAGTTTTCCGGCAGTCATCTTGGATTTTCCAAAAATTTTGTTCAAGAAAATTTATATCTTCTCATACAAAATGTCAATTTGCAGACCAAGAGAAGACTATTTTTGAAAATGTATCAATGGCTCTGTTATCGAACCAGTCATTCCAGTGGTAAATTTTCAAAAATAGTCTTCTGTTGGTCTGCAAGTAGACATTTCTCAAGACCACTACAATAGCCGTTTTTGGTTGATAGGAGTGCTAAAGGATTAACTGCTTGGCCGATTTCAAGCAAATTCAGTGGGAAGAAGGACCATTTGAGTGTTATGTTTCGGAACTTCTATGCAGAATTTTGATTGGTCAGTTTTTTGGTGGCAATCTTGAATTTTCTGAAAAATAAAGGAAACTGTTTAAAATACTACTCCTCATTAATTGCTTGGTCAATTTCATCTGGACTTGTCTGGAAGAATACGAGTGTGGTAGGTTTCAGAACTCGCATACAGAATTTGGATTGGTAACTTTTTCTGGGGGCCATCTTGGTTTTTCCGAAAATTTCCAAAAATTAGTTACGTGCCTACTCATTAACTACTTGTCAGATTTCAAGCAAACTTGGCTGAAAGGATACTTAGGGGTGGTAGATTTCAGGACCTCTACAGAAATTTGATTATCTTGAATTTTTTGAAAATTTTGTTAAATCAGTTAAAAGGCCCTCAACTGAAAGGACCCCGCTGGTATACACTTATGAAATGGTATACAGAATTTTGACTGCAGGATTCTTTTGGTGGCCAGCTTGGATTTTAAAGAAATGGCTGGAAATCATTGAAAACGATACTCATTAATCCCCTGCAAAATTTTGACCATGGTCAACCTTGAAAATTGTCGAAATCTGACTATGGTGAATGTTGACCATGGTTGACTGTTTTGAGCATGCCAGGTATGGACTGTGATAATTTGCATCAGCCATGGTCGATCAGGTCTTGACCATGGTCAAGTAAAATAAAAGTAAAATCTGACTATGATCAAACAAATTTATGAAAATTGTATATAACCTTAAATCAACCATGTTTTCACCAGGCTCAATCAGAATTTGAGAAAAACTATTTGATCATGGTCGACCATGTTTGACCATGGTTGACATCTAATTTACTAAGGGAGGCTTAATGATATGCTCTGCTGCCATTAAATACATATTTACATAGTAAATATACTCTTCCAAACCATGGTCTGACCAATTTGTTTGGGCTATAGGGTGACTATGGTCGAACATGGTCAAAGCTATAAAGTGTGACCATGGATGACCGTGGTCAAAGTTGTCTGACCATGGTGAGCCTGTGACCATGAATTTTTTTTTATCATAATGACCATGGTTTGACCATGACACATTTAGCATCCATGGTTGACCATGGACAACCAGGGTTTGACCATGTTTTGACCATGGTTTGGCCATGGTAATTTAACAGGGGTCCACTTTTGTAATTTTGATTGGCCAATGTTTTGGCAGCCAGCCATCTTTGATTTTCTGAAAATTTTCTTTAATCATTTAAAAACGGCCAAATTTCAACGATGGTTGAATGATTCTATGATGGTTCAACATATCAAACAAGAATTTTGATTGGTCATTTTTTTTGGTGGCCATCTTGTTCTTGAAAATGACGTCTCAGGAACGAAGTGCTGTACGGATCAGGCTGAAACTCATTAGATTTATTTCATCGATAACTAAGGATGATTAAAGTTTGTTCAAGAGTACTTGATCACTGATAAAACATGGTTGTCATGGACCAATCAAAATTTTGGGCTTGATGGCCATAGTGGATTTTTTCTTAGCTGGGTGGAACTGGAGGTTCAATTTGATTGGTGTACTGAATTCCAATCTTGTATTTTATGTCTTGTTACTGCTGAATTTAATGTATTATGTTGGTTCAAATGCTAATGGTCCAGGTTAACATTAAAGCCCTTGGGCCTCTTATGTTAAAAAATAGAATGAAGTGTGGTTATGTAACATTCCACTTAAAAGACACCTCTCCGTTTTTGACAAGTAAATTATTGATACATTGAGAGCCGTCTTGACTGATGCTTCGCCATAGCTCGTGTGATGACAGATTGCTGGTATCAGAGTTAAAATTATTGTGCGTGTATGGATATGATCCTCATGTATACTTATGGAAATATTCGTAAAACTGACAGAAACAAAGTCTGTAATGGCTATTACTGTATAGACAATTCACCTTTCCAGAGTATCCACCCATCATAATGACGTCATAATCAACTACTTGATGTGTAGAATGACATCATAATGAATGACATCATGAATGATGTCGATAAGTACGTCACGCACGCACATTTGAAGACGGTTTATGCGTTGTTGTACAAATTGTATGTCTACTATTTATTAAGTATTCTGTTGAATATTTTGAAACTAATTTGACTGGGCGCTGTTGCTGCCATAGGCAGCAACAGCACCCAGTCAAATTAGTTACAAAATATTCAACAGCTTCCCGTGTATAGTTTTCAGGAAATTGATAGTTCGGGGATCGATCAATCCCAACACGGCGAGGTATGGGTGGAGCTTAGCTAGTGATGGGTGGGGCATAGCTAAAAATGGAAATGTCCATTCTTTGATAAAAATTGGTCATGATCTAGTTGTTCTCTATATGCGGTAACATTGAGTGTATATATGAACAGAGATATGCACCACCTAGTTAATTTATTCTTTAAAATTCAGAAGCTTACATGTACAATTACCTTGAAATTTAGATTCTGAGAATTGAGGTTTCAGTGTTTTTAAATCAATTACAACATGCGTAAAAATGTGGGCGGAGCTTAGCTAGAAATAGGCAGGGCATAGCTAGAAATAGATCCATCCATTTCATTGAGTTAGTCCGTGACACATGTATTAGGCTCTAGATATGCTTCTACGCATAGACTGATATTTCTTCTTAAGACTTAATGGATCAAAGCAGAGTAAAGTACAATAAATTTAATATTTCATGCTTAGTAATAGCCTACTCAGGCACCAGACTTTGTCCTATATCTATGTTAAAGAAAATCTGACCTTATCTTATATTAAATATTCATTTCATGGCATTTGCCAACCATAAGCCATCCGGGACATTTTAGCTTTTTATCACACCGACAAGGAAAAAAGATATTCAGGCTTTCAAATAAGTGTAGTTAAATATCGATACATTTTGACACCCCCTATGATGGCTGTGATGATTTACTTCTTAAGCAATCAGAAAAAACCTAGCCTGTCTGCCTCAGTATATACGCTCAGTCATAGTTTGGCTATGTAGCATAAAAGCAATAGTACGGGTAAACTGTTGAATATATTGAAACTAATATAACACTTGAAGTTGACTTCCAGTAAAATTAGTTTCAAAATATTCAACAGTATCTCTCGTTGCAATGCAACATTTGATATGAGGTTAGTGTCCGGTGATGAGAATGATGTGAAGTAATGAACCATTTAATGTCAATGTCAAGTCGGAGAAAATCAGCTTCTGCAGTGGACCGGAGGAATGGCTATTTGCAGACCAAGAGAAGACTATTTTTGAAATTTTATCATTATAATAATTGTCTTGATTATAAACCGAGCCAGCAATTCCAGTAGTAAATTTTTTTAAAACAAATTTCTCATGACCTGCTAATGGGCATTCCATAAGCAGAAATTTTAATTTTCTTGAAAGGTTAGTGTCAAGGGCATTATAAGCATACTGACGTGTTATTAGCATGAAACCAAGCCATCGGGCCATCCTTAAATAATAGTTTGGTTGTCCTCTCCCAACTGACCCTAAAAACCCTCCTGACTCAAAACCCTTTTTTGTAGTTTCTTATGAACAATTATTTTTATTTTCTGATTGTAAGTTCATTGTGAGGTTGAATCGATTCCTGGTTTCATCAAAATTGGCTCAGATAACCTTTAGAAACTGTTTGCTTTATAGTTTCTATTTCAAGTTCAAATAAAAACCTTCAAGTTTTGATCTTTAAATTCAATTTTGTAACGTTATATTTCAGCAGGTAAAAACCCCAGAATTACCCTACCTACCTACCCTACTCCAACCACCAGGCTCATGAGAGGACAACCAAAAAATCTGTTAAGGATTGCCATACATGTAATTGAGCTCAGCCTTCAACTGTTAACATATAGCATATACATTAAATCCAACAGAGGTATCCATTTCTAGCTATGCTCCGTCAATTTCTAGCTATGCTCCGCCCATTTCTAGTTATGCTCCGCCCACTTCTAGCTATGTGCCTCCCATTTCTAGCTACCATCCACCCACTTTTGTACACATGCTCCGGAATCAATTTGAAACCTTAAAACCTGGCTTGCCAGTATCTAAATTTGAAAGTAACAATACAGTTAAGCACCCAGTCAAATTAGTTTTAAAATAGTCCATAAAATGTTTATTAACCCTTTCACTGATAAATCTCAGGGCAAATGAACGGGAAAGCTGTTGAATATTTTAAAATTAATATGACGGGAAGCCATTGCTGCCTAAGGCAGCAATGGTTTCCAGTCATATTAATTTCAAAATATTCAATAGAGTATCGCTATAAATCGTAACGAATTTACTTTTTCATGGATTTGTCATTGAAAGACATACAATTTGTACACTTTGCGGCAGACTTTTTGATTTTCGTGACAAAGCTTATAATGCGTCATTTTGATAGCAATTTACATCAGCTAACGTGTGACATTTGATTGTGGCGTCAGATACTTGAGTGACAGATCTGATTACTTGATCGATGCCCAGTGCGTATAAATAGCGTAACCCACCAACTTTGAATTACTATATGACACAAGAACATGATGTTATTTTCACATACGAAATATTATTAAATCATACATTATAGATTATTAGTTCACTTGTCTGTTCATATTATGACATGACAACCAGCCGTCCCCCCTCTGTTGTCTGTCCATCATTCATCCATCAACATTTAATTTAAAACGTATGTCCTCATTAAACACTCGCTGGATTTTTAACCATTTCCCGATGAAGCCGGCCAAAACCGGCCTTTACAGTGGTCATGAGGAATGCCCATTTGTAGGCCAAGAGAAGACTATTTAAAAAAAATTTACGACTGGAATAACTGGCTCAATAACCGAGCCAGTTATTCCAGTGGTAGATTTTCAAAAATAGTCTTGGCTTGGCCTGCAAATGGACATTCAATAAGTAAATATTTTACTTTTTTTAAACAAATTTAGTCCTTAAAGGGTTAATTAACTGTCTGGGGACAGACTATATTTAGGTTTGGGCGTGGCGGCTTAAGCTTCAGAACTTCTATGCAGTAATTTTATTAGTCAATTTTTTTGTGGCAGCCATCTTGGATTTCTGGAAATACTATTGATTAACTACTAGGCTGTTTTTTACCAAAATTTCTGGGGTAAAATGATAGCGTTGTGGTAGGTTTTCAAAATTGTATGCACACATTTGACTGTTCACTGCTTCCGGAAACCCTCTTACATTTCCAGAATTATTGAGGAAATCATTTAAATGACTACCCATATTACTCGTTGACAACCTGACAAGGTTAGAGTAAACTTGCATGGAAGGACTGAGCTAGGCTTGCAGGATTCGGCATGTCTATAGGCAAACATTTGGTTGATCATCAGCGGCAGTCTTAGATTTTCCAAAATTTGCTGGGAAAACTGAACCAGTCATTTCAGTTGTAAATTTTCAAAAATAATGATCAAGCCTGCCAAAGCTCTGCCCTCTGCAGTGTTCCCGAGAAATGTCCGTTTACAGGGCGAAGAGAAGACCATTTTTGAAAATTTACCACTGAAATGACTGGCTCGGTTATCGAGCCAGTCATTCCAGTGGTAAATTTTCAAAGATAGTCTCGGCCAGCAATTCAACATTTAATTGGGAACTATTTTTATTTTCTTTACCAATCTTGACCATTATATGGTTAAATATTTATGCATTAGCGTTAATATCTGAATGAAATATGGAAATCATGATGATGAGGATGATGCCATTAATTAGATTAATGTTGAATCTGAGGCTTAATTAACTCTCAATTTGTTAATTAATTAGCGAAGATGGGCCGCAGCCATTATCACCATTATCGTAATGGACACATTGGCAGACATTTATTTATTCTCATTTATCCTTTTAACACACAAGCCAGTAAAAATTGGCTAATGCAGTGCTTTTGACAAATCTCTGTGTGTAGACTACGAGAAGACTATTTAAAAAAATTTGCCACTTGAATTGACTGTCTTGATAGATAAGCCAGTCATTCAGTGGTAAATTTTCAAAACTAATCTCTTACTCTGCAAATGGATATTTTGTATGAGAAAATTTTAATTTTCCAGAAAAACTTTGGAGGTTAACAGCTAATAGCCTAATGAATTATTAGCTCACCTGGCCTGAAAGGCCCAGTGAGCTTATGCCATGGCGGCTGTCCGCCCGTCATCTGTCTGTCCATCAATTTGATCAATTTTTTGGGTGAAAATCTTAGATTTTATGAAAAATCTACCAGAAATGGTCAAAATGCTACTCCTTCTTAGCTGCTTGACATATTTCAACCAAATTTGGCTAGTTGCATTCTGTCATGGTAGGCTCTAGAACATCTTTTCAGAATTTTGATTGATCAATTTTTTGGGTGAAAATCTGAGATTTTATGGAACATTTACTGGAAATTGTCAAAATGCTACTTCTCCTTAGCTGCTTGACATATTTCAACCAAATTTGGCTAGATGCATTTTATCGTTGTAGTCTCTAGAATGTCTCTTCAGAATTTTGGTTGATTAATTTTTTGGGTGAAAATCTAAGATTTTGTCAAAAATCTACCTGAAATGGTTAAAATGCTACTCCTCAGCTGCTTGACATATTTCAACCAAATTTGGTTAGATGCATTCTATCATAGTAGGCTCTAGCACTTCTTTTCAGAATTTTGATTGATAAATGTTTTGGGTGAAAATATGAGATTTTATGAAAAATCTACCGGAAATGGTCAAAATGCTACTCCTTGACATATTTCAACCTAATTTAGCTAGATGCATTCTAGGGTGGTAGGCTCTAGAATGTCGTTTCAGAATTTTGATTGATCAATTTTTTGGGTGAAAATCAGATTTTATGAAAAATCTACTGGAAATGGTAAAAATGTTACTTCTTAGCTGCCTGACATATTTCAACCAAATTTGACTAGATGGATTCTATGGTGGTAGGCTCTAGAATTTCCATCCAGAATTTTGATTCATCAATTTTTTGGGTGAAAATCTTAGTTGTTATTACACCACAAAAACATCCATTACCGTTCAATCACTACTTGCTAAATCAAATATCTGCATTTAGCTATCAGAATAAAAATTTTATGCTCGCTTATATACTCCCTAATGCCAATACCATCACCATGTAGACCCTCAACCAGGCTTCTGGTAGAGGGACCTCCTGCATTAGCCTTACAATAGACTGGCACCAGTCTGTACTCACTCCTTGGTGACGCTTGTCACTAAGCACGCTCACGCATGCGCAGTAGGTCCCAAATGTGAAAACTGATTCACTTTTCAAATATTCTGCTAGCAGTACAGTATTGCCTGCTATCAATCTGATATAAAAGTTTTAGCTTGCTACTAGAGAGTTTCAGTTATTACTATATTTGACATCGAAATGCCTACCATGAAGTCTATTCTTCCTAAGTTATGTTTAACTTTTATATCATGGTGTTTTAGAGGTGTTTGTAACTCTAGTTTTTTGGAGTTACCAGTTTTCGTGTCACTACTCCCGTTTTCGAGGTTAGAGTAACCATGCCTATTATATACCATCAAGAGTACCATGTTATAAAAATAGCCAGTACCACTCCTATTAACGTAGTTCCTAGTGCTCTCAAACATCATTAATCAGAATCATTACTGATTCTTTCTTCAGTCACTTTATCAAAATCACCTCAGACGTAGCCTCTGTTGATTTCTCATTAGTTCCTAGTGCTCTCAAACATCATTAATCAGAATCATTACTGATTCTTTCTTCAGTCACTTTATCAAAATCACCTCAGACATAGCCTCTGTTGATTTCTCATTAGTTTCTCAAAGCTAGCTGCTTTATTTCTTATCATTTGTTATTTTTTATAGGAAGTGTCATTATCTTCTGAGAAAGTAAAGTGTACGTCAATTAAGTGTGATCGTTTTCACGCTAAGGATTATGCGGGTCATGTTTGCCTGAGGTGCACCACCTGCACCCCTCAAAAAATGTGTGGAATTTGCAAGGGTTGGGCATTGGTCATATCTAAATCGTTCTTCAAAGACTTTGTTGTTAAGCCTGCGTTACCCTCAGGTCACTCTCCCTCCGTTGTTGAGTGTACTAAGGCAGTATCATCTGCTTCTACCTCTGTTAATACGTTGATTTCAACAACGGAGGGGGGGCAGCTCCTCTATCACAGATCCTGTTATGGCATTATTCACCAGGTTTGAATCCTTTGCCAACGTATTGACTAAATCTTTAAATGAGCGAATTACATCCGCCATTAAGGCTGCTAAAGAGGAGTCGTCAGACTCCGAATTTATCCCCCAGTCTCGGTCACGTAAGTGGGGTAAGCCGGTTTCCTTGACATCTAGGCAACAAATCAAGTCTCCAAAGGGTAAATCTGGCGATTCGAGAAAAAAACCTGGTAAGACATCCTCTGGTAGGAGCCAGGCCAAAGACCATATTAGCCTTGAGGATCAGCTTAATCCTCAAGCGCTGGCATCGGTGGCGGAAGCTTCCGATTTGTCATCACAAGCTAAGGTCCGTTTCTCAGTGATACCGATTGGCAGGAATGTTTTAAGATCGCCGATCGCCTTTGCTCCCGTCTCTGCTCCTGGCTTGTCCGGGCAAGCGGGTTTGCCGTCCGGATTGTCTTCTGGTTTTACCGGGCATCCGGAAATGAGCACCGTGATTGTTTCTCGCTTGGCTGAACATCCGGTGACTCATGATAATCTGGCTTTTTCGTCAACATCCGTTTCCGGTTCATCCATTTCTGGCTATAGAGTTTCCGATTCCGGTAGGAAGAATGTGGTTCCGGGTCTGTTGGACCCGGCATTGCATCATTTGTCTTCTTCCATTTCCGGTTTTTTCGGCTTCCTCTTCCGGTAGTAGTGTTGCTACTTCCGGTAGGAAGAATGTGCATCCGGGTCTGTTGGACCCTTCTATGCATCATTCCGTTTCCGGTTTGCCAGTTTCTTCTTCCGGTAGTAGTGTTGCTACTTCCGGTAGGAAGAATGCTTATCCGGGTCAGTTGGACCCGTCTTTGCATACATCCTCTTTTTCCAGTCCAGTTTTGTTTACTTCCGTTTCCGGGGGTAGTGTAGACACTTCCGGTTGAACTTATGCATGCCCGGGTCGTTTTGACCCGTCCTTGCAATCGACTTCCGTTTCTGGTTCCGGTTTTTCCGTTTCCGCTTCGGGTGACAGTCTTTCAGCTTCCGGCTTAAGAGATATGAAGCATTCTATTTCCGGTCTCGGTGTTTCAGTTCCTGCTGGAACAACTTTTTGCGCATCAAGTTATGAGCTTCCGACTAACTCAGATTCCCAGTTTAGTAATAGGTCTGTTACTTCCGATTCTAATTATTTTCGCGCCACTCCTCCCGGTTTTGATAGGCATTATCCTGACCGTTCTTCTCTTTCTCAGTCTGTTCCTTCTTCAGATTTCGTTCATCCTTCCTTTCATGATGTAGTATCTCTCTCTCATTCTTCCTCTCCTTCCTTTTTCTCTCAAGCAGGTTCTCAGAAGAGTAGTAGTCATCCTTCCTCTTCTTCTTCCTCTGTATTATCGGCTAGGGATTTTTCGTCTTCCCATGTTTCTAATTCTTATGCTCTTTTTCATCCGTCATCTATATCTCCTCCTCCAGGCTTTCTTCATATTCCGGCTTCCCTCCATCAGAATTATTATTATTCTCACATCCCTTCTTCTTCTGCTCCGTCTGTCCCTACTCTGCCTTCTTATTCTTCATCTTCTCCTGTGTTTAATCATTTGGATCCTATTGTTTCTGTCGTTCTTTCTCCAGAATTAGAATTCCAGATAGTTGATTCGGGCTTAGATTTTTCCTTGTTTTCAGTAAGCCGCGATTCCTCTCTTCATCGATCTATTATTTCAGCTAGATTTTCAATTCTTTCCAGATTTTCAGCTAGTGATTTGGATTCTTTCTCTTTCACTTCTAGTCAGCCAGAGGTTCGTGGTGTTAGTCCTTCTTATCAGTCTCCTTTGACTTTGGACTCTCTCTCTCGGACGCTCCCTCTAGAGCTTTATCTTCACCTTCCTCTCTGAGGATCGTTGATTCTTCTGCTTCTCTAGACTCGGACATCTGTCCTCCTTCTTCTCCATCTCACCTTTCTGTCAAGGCTACTCAGAGATCAGTCAGGGCCAGGGATCTGAAGAGGTTCTATCATGAGAGGGCCTCTCCGGATGACTGGTCTAAGTCTCATCAATGGATAGCTTCTTCTCTATCTCTTCCTCTTCAGGATGAATTTTCGATTGATCCTCCTTCGTTTGGTTCTGCTGTTTCATCTTCAGACTCTTCATCTAATGTTCCTTCCGTTCTTCCGGTGGATAATTTGGTCATAGATATGTTAGATTTTTACATTAATGATGTCCAATCGAAAGATTTCTCTCTTACTCCCAAAGTAGATGCTCCGGTGCAGGTTCCGAAAGATGATTATATTAGAGTGGCTTCTACTCAATCTCTTAATGGTCTGACATGGGATGTTCTTTCCTCGCATCTGAAGGAAACTTCTAAGGTAGAATCGTCTTCAGACCTTTTTAAATGGGAGTCTGTCTGTCGGGCTCAGTTGAAATCAGCAAATTTTTTGGCCCTTCTTTCTGAGGCTATTCTCAAGGCTCAGGAGAAGGGTGGTCAGATTCCTCCGGAAATATTTTGTTCTTTAGCTGATCTTTCAAGAGGTTCCTTGAATTCAGTTTGCCGTTCTTTAGGCTTCATCACCTCTAAAAGAAGGTCAAGGAAACTTGCAGAGGTGAACATTTCGGATTCCCTCAGGAGTAACCTGATTTCTGCTCCTCTCGGATTAGATATCTTCGGTCAAAATTCTACCTCAATTCTTAGAGCGGAGTCTGATCGTCTTAGATCAGCTAAGGATCTGCGGGATCAGATATCTATTTTGAGGCCTTCAGCAAAAAGAGACTCTTCCTCGGTAAAGAGTCCGTCTTCCTCTCCCAGGAGGAAGAGTCTTAGGCCGGACGAGTATGGGGCTTATCCATCAAGGGTTTTCACGAACTCTAATCGGTCCTCTCCTTCCCAATCCAGATCCGCGGAGGAGGATCGGTTCAAATCCATTTCCTCACACAGACCTAGAGCCCAGGTTCGTCAAGCCCCTCCTCAGGCGAGAAGGGGTCAGTTTTTCTCTCGAGGTTCTAGGTCTAGTTCTAGAGGCCGCTCCTCTAGAGGTTTTCAACCTAGACGGGTTTGAAGGGGTGGCCTCAGCCCGGGCAGGCCTTTCCATTTCTCCGTTACCAGTCCTTCCTCCTCTTCTACCACCTTTGGATCTATCGGTGCAGCCCCTTTTCCCCAGCGTGCCAGTAGGAGGGTGCTTGTCTCTGTTTTGGGAAACTTGACAAGCCCTCGTTCAGGACTCCTGCCTTTTAGATCAAATCCGCTGGGGTTATGCACCATCTTGGATAGATCTGCCTCCTCCTCCTCTGTCTTGCCAGCCCAAATGGACTCCAGTTCCATCCAATCTGGAGAAGTTGGGAGCCCTGGAAGACGAATTGGAGTCAATGCGTTTGAAGAAGGCTATAGAAGAGGTTCCTTGTTGGAGAGTAGACCCTCGATTCTACTCAACTCTCTTTCTAGTCCCCAAGAAATCAGGTGGATGGCATCCAATCATCAATCTAAAGAGATTAAATCTTCTAATATCCACCCCAAAATTCAAGATGGAGACTGTATCTCAGATTATCACCAGTCTGAGTCCAGGCATGTGGACGTCGTCCATAGATCTCAAGGATGCCTATTTTCATATTCTCATCCACCCTCCTTTCAGAAAGTTCATGAGATTCGCTTTCAAGGGCCGGGTATGGCAATTCAGAGTCATGCCGTTCAGCCTGACCACGACTCCTTTCTTCTTCACCCGCCTAGTGTCAGCAGTTGCAGGTATTCTGCACCATCATTCTATTCCCCTTCACGTTTATATAGACGATTGGTTACTAAAAGCAGAATCTTCCTCAATTCTGTCAAGCATCGTTCCAGAGGTCTGCAGTCTGGCTTCCAGTCTAGGAAGGGTAATAAATCTAGAAAAATCATCCTTGGTTCCGTCTTAGGTTTTCACCCACCTAGGTGTTTCTTTCGACCTAGGTCGAGGCTTAGTCTTCCCTTCAGATATAAGAGTAGAAGCCATCCTAGCAACCATGGAAATTCTGGCATCCTCTGCTGTGGTCAGAGCAATCTTCTTTCTCCGGGTGATAGGCTTGATGGTGAGCGTCGAGAACATCATTCCGTGGGCGGCGCTGATGAGGAGACCTTTCCAAATGTATCTAATGTCCCTGTGGAAACAGTCGATCCATTCAGTTTACCATCAGATCCCTGTCAGAGAGCATTTAAGTCCCCATCTAGATTTCTGGAAGGATCGCTCTCTGCTGCTGATGGGTGTTCCTCTGGTCAAGTCTTCTCCTCAAGCGATCATCTTTACAGACGCTTCCCAGGAGGGATGGGGAGCAGTCTGGGGTTCCCTTTCGGTCTCAGCCCTGTGGTCCCTGGAGGAGTCGTCAGCCAACATCAACATTCTGGAGTTGTGGGCTGTCAAGAAGGCTCTCCTTGCTTGGTCGGATCTGGTGCAGGGCCTCAAGATTTCGATTCGATCAGACAATTCAACAGTAGTCTCTTATATCAACAAGCAGGGAGGCACAAAGTCGTCTCTCCTTTGTTTGGAGGTGTGGAATCTTCTCATGTGGTGTCGTATGAACAAGACTTTTCTGGTGTCCTCCCATGTCCCAGGATGTCTGAATTTTCTGGCGGATCAATTGTCTCGCCCTTCCAAATTCGCCCACACAGAGTGGCAGTTAAAGAGGTCGGTTGTCGAAGCGATCTTCAACCTCCTGGATCGTCCCCATGTAGACCTGTTCGCGACCTCTCTGAATGCCCAGATCTCCTCTTTCATGTCTCCTTTTCCGGACAATCAGGCATTGGCGGTGGACGCCCTGTCTCAGTCCTGGACAGGAATCTTCGCATATGCATTCCCTCCAACTATCCTGGTTCCCTTGGTTCTGAAGAAAGTCGGGGATCAGTTCTGCGAGATTTTGTTGATAGCTCCCTTTTGGCCAAAAAGGATCTGGTTCGTAGACCTTCTCGATCTTCTAGTAGACTTCCCTCATCTGCTTCCAGTGTCCCCAGATCTGTTATCCCAAGTAAGGGGAACTTGCCTTCATCCAAACCCAGGAATCTTCAGTCTGTGTGTTTGGAGAATATCGAGTGTTCGGTCCCCTGAGAATAAATTTTCTGCAAGATCTCAGGAAATCATTAATTCGGCAAGGAGGGAGTCGACCCGAAGAGTTTACAAGGGTCGACTTAAGATTTTTGGAGAATGATGTTCAAATCATGATCTCGTGCCCGATTCTGTTTCTATTTCCCAAGTGTTAGATTTTTTATCCTATCTGTTCGATTCTCTTCATCTGACGTCTAACACTGTTAGAGGATATAGATTTTCTTTAGCATCTTCTCTTCCTTGTTTGTTAAACGCTGATGTTAAAGATACTAAGGTTCTGAATGGTTTCATCAGAGGTTTAGGCAATATTCGTCCTCCTATTGCTAAACCTTTGCCTTCCTGGAACTTGGCTTTGGTACATGCTTTTTCCGCTGAAAAGGATCGATTTATTGAAGCTGGGGACGGTTTGGTATTATATCCTAGAAGGGATTTTTTATCAAAAACGCAATCAAACCGTTATCCAGCTAAGCCGATTATTTTAAAATCTTTATCTTCGTTTTCTCCATCTGACAGATTTTGGTGTCCAGTCAGAGCTCTTAAAGCTTATAAGCATCGTACTGATTTTAAAAGATCCGATCTGTCTCACTTATGGGTTCCATATGCGGAAGGGGTAGCCAGACCGGTCTCTAAAGCATCTATTGCTAGATGGATTTGTGACACCATTCAACTCTGCTACGAGATTGCTACTCCTGAGCAAATCAATCTCTCTCACATTAAGGCTCATGATGTTAGAGGGATGGCCAACTCTTTTGCTCTTTTTGCTGGCTCTTCTGTAGACGAAGTTATGCAAGTTGCAGGATGGAAATCCGAGTCTACTTTTACCTCTTTATTTGAAAGACCAGAGCGCAGCGGCATCTTTCTTTAGGAACATTACTATTTTAACCAAAAAGGCTGAAGACCATTTACCAAGCACATCCCACCATTTTCGTTAGGACCGTGCGCCTGCGTGTAATGGTGAGAGTTGTTCTTTGGTTTTTATTTATTTCTTTATGTTTAAAGTTTTATTTGGTTGTTAATCACTGTGTGATTGATTTGGATGCACCATTACGTTATGTTTTTAACATTTGGTTATGTTTGTTTGATTTTTATCCTTGCTTATGGATTCTCAAATCACCTCCCACCAAAGTTTCGTAGTGGGACACTGACCAAATCTACGGGTTTAGCAAGTAGTGATTGATCGGTAATGGATGTTTTTGTGGTGTAATAACAACCCCCAACAGACCCCCCTTTAGTGGGTTGGTCTGTAGTTTTATTAACCACTATAAAAACATGCTTACCGTTCAATCACTACGACCCGGCCTCAGCCACCCCGCTGGGTATTGATTTGAGAATCTAGGCTGGATATATGGCACTTAAAACTTAGAAAAGTGAATCAGTTTTCACATTTGGGACCTACTGCACATGCGCGAGTGTGCTTAGTGACAAGCGTCACCAAGGAGTGAGTACAGGGTGGTGCCAGTCTATTGTAAGGCTAATGCAGGGGGTCCCTCTACCAGAAGCCTGGTTGAGGGTCTACATGGTGATGGTATTGGCATTAGGGAGTATATAAGCGAGCATAAAAATTTTATTCTGATAGCTAAATGCAGATATTTGATTTAGCAAGTAGTGATTGAACGGTAAGTATGTTTTTATAGTGGTTAATAAAACTACAGACCAACCCACTAAAGTGGGGTCTGTTGGGGGATTTTAGGAAAACTGTACCGGAAATTGTCAAACTGCTTCTTCTCATTACCGTTCTGAGCGATTTCAACAAAATTTGGCTGAAAAGATCCTGTGTTGATGGGCTCCAGAATCTTTTTTGGGGGTAAAAATCTTACATGTTATTAACGATTTACTGCAAATTGTCAAATTGCTTCATCTCATTGGATAAACTGATCCTATGGAAAGAATGTTGCTGAAAGCTGTTGTTGTCTCTGACAGCAACAGTGTTACAGAACATTCGTCTTAAATGAGATATCCGACATCGAGGTCAGGTGAATGCGTTAATGAAGGGTTATACTAAACCACCAAGATGGGTTTCAATGGACCTTTCCAGTTTTTGCTAAACCCCGCTTATCTCTAGCTAAGCTCCACCCAAACCGTGCTCGTGTTGGGATTGATCAATCTCTGAACTCCCTGACAATCAATTTCCAGAAAGCTCTACAGGTAAGTTATTGAATATTTTGAAACTAATTTGACTGGACGCTGTTGCTGCCGATGGCAGCAACAGCGTCCAGCCAAATTAGTGTCAAAATATTCAACAGTATGTTTATTAAATAGTAGAGACATACAATTCGTACATGTCATACTATTAAAGAGTTAAATCCAGGCCATAAAGAATCATTTATGACATAATGATTATGATGTCATCCTACACGCTGCTTAGCTAATTATGATGTCATATGATGTCATTACTCTGGAACGGTCCATTGGTGGACATATAGCTAGAAATGGATCCCTCTATTATTATATGCTATTAAAGCAAAAACCATCGCTGATTAATTTGAAAACAAGATCAATCAGAGATTATAATCCTTCGCCCTCCCATTTTTTCCACTTGTAAAAAGGTTTCAGATTTTCTGGATTTTCAAACTTTTTCGAATATTCTGAATTTCTCCGGATCCCATCCAAAGTTGTGGAATCCTAGTGTAAAGTCACACCATCTCTTGTTAGAATTTGAGCAAAATTGGACTGGTAGTTTCCAAGATCTCCACAGACCCAAAATCTGATTCAAGCTGTATCAGGTTTCTTTTATCTGTATCATTAATGGGACCAATGCCTGGACATCCTCTCATCATCTTCCACATCAAGTTCCATCCTTGTGTTAAAATTTGAGCCAAATCGGATCAGTAGTTTTTGAGATACAGGTGTGGGATGCAGACATGCACACACACGCGCACACACGGACGCATGCACACACACACGCGCACGCACATGCACACACACACACACACACACATACTTGACTGAAAGTAGCTCATGGAAGCGCCAAATTTCAGACAAATTATTTTCAAAATAAGCATCAGGATCTGTACAATGTTGCATACGCAATATTTTCTACACTACGCAATATTTTCTACACTATGCAATATTTTCTATGCTATGCAATATCTTCTACACTATGTATGAATGGATTAAATGATTCCTTTATTATATTGATATTTTCCATTTTATCTCTGGTTCAAAGTCTCCAATGTTATCGCTAGTCCGCGCTGTGATGCAGATATTGTAATGTCTTGGAGGACCGATTTGCGAGATATTTTGATTTAATGGCAAAAGCTTAACTGTAATTTCCTAAGTGAAAAAAATTGTTATTGTAAATATTCATTAAATAATAATAATAATAATAATAATGGAATAAATCTCCATATTTATTTGAAAATAGTATAAAAACGAGCAAGCTAAGCCAATATTTGTATTCGAGATTTATTATTTATTTATTTTGTAAAGTATTTTATTTGTTTTATAGTATAAAAGATTTATTGACTAAAATTCGAAGAATTTTTGCAATACAGTTAAGTAGTACGAGAGGTACATTAGCATCAACGTTTATTATTCAAACTAGTAAAAATCTGGCTTTTGCAGTGGTTTTGAAAACTAGAAAAAGAATATTTTTGAAAATTTCCCTGTCATTACAATTTTAAATTGTCAAACGTACTCTTCTCTTGGCAAGCAAATGGACGCGAACTAGGGACACAATGTAAATTTTCTTGATAAATCTTGACCATTAAAGGTTAAAGTTCTCATAAAACATTTTTGCCAGTGTTTTAATATTCACTTCGTGTCACAAGTTTTGATGTAGAGAATCTTCGATTAACCAACCAGCTTTATAGTAGACAATATTCTTGATGCCACGTACCTCTTTCATGAGCATTGAAAACCATCACTTGATATATCTCATACAACTTGAGGGTTCCATTTCTAGCTGAGCTCTGCACACTTTTTAACCATGTTAGAATCAATTTGAAACATGATGTCCCAAAACGTAAATTTCAAGGTAACTACACTCAGGTAAGCTGGATATTTTCAAACTAATTTGACTGAGAGCTGTTGCTGCTTATGGCACCAGCATCTCCCAGTCAAATTAGTTTCAAAATATTCAGCAGGATGTTTATTAATTTGTAAGTTCTTAAAAGGTATGCAATTTGTACATTTCGTGATTTTTGTGATAGAGCTATACATCATTATGATTGTGGCATCAACTATAATGTGACGTATTTGATTATGACCTCAGATACTTGAGTGACAGATCGGATCCCTCCATTACCTTTGTACTGGCAGCCATCATGTTCATGCTTCTGCAGCTTAGAATTAGACTAATTAATGTGATCATTATGACTCGTTTCTTACGTAGTTAATATTTGCGTCACAATTTGAGTGTAATAATGTTTATATTGCAGCACTAGTTATAATGAATTGTGACAGCTTTAAGGTTATTGAAGCTTTAACATTCAAATTTGTTAAAAAAAATAAAATTTCTTATACAAATTGTACATTTGCAGATCAAGAGATTTAGTTTAACCTTTTAACACTCAATCAGCTAAAATGACTTCTGTGGTAGTCTTGTGAAATGTCCATTTGCAGACCAAGAGAAGACTGTTTTTGAAAACTTCCCACTAGATTAGCTTGCTCGATAACCGAGCCAGTCATTCCAGTGTGAAATTTTCAAAAATAGTCTTCTTGGTCTGCAAATAGACATTTTCTTTGAGAAAATTAAAATTTTCCTGAACAAATTTGAGGGTTAAAAGGTTAATTTCTCATTGCTATGACTGCCTCAGTTATTCAAATGATAAATCTTCGGAAAAAGTCTGTTGTTTTGCAAATGGATGTTCAACAAGCTGATTGCAGAAGCCACTTTTGTCTAGCTTGAGTGTTCAAGGGTGGACATTGCTCATCAGAGGCTCATTGTCTCTATATTTCAACTAGACATGCAGGTCTACAAGAAGACTGTTGAATATTTTGAAATTAATTTGACTGGAGAATGGTGAAACATCTTCCAGGCAAATGAATCACAAAATATCTGACATGTTTATTTCTCGAAATATTCTCCAAAATATTCAATCTCTGTTCTGTCGTCTTGGTTTAAGTAAATTTTTCTGACAGTGTCGTAAGCCATATTTGTTTTGAAGATTGGGAAATATCCTGATTACCTTTGACGTGAGTAACATTAATTTCAATTTTTAATTTAACCCAGCTGTAGATTTACCCTTTAACACTCAAATTTAGTTAAAGAAATTAAAATTTGTTCATAAAAAATGTCCATTTGCAGACAAAGAGAAGACTATTTTTGAAAATTTACCCCTGGAATGTTCTTCTCTTGGTCTGCAAATGGACATTTCTCATAGACACTACAGAAAGCAATGGTTTTTCAGTCAAATTAATTTCAAAATATTCAACAAAATGATCTTTATATCATAAGGATTATACCTTTTCAGGGATTTGTCGGTGAAAGAGTTAATTCAGTTTTTGGCTGATATGAGTGTTAGAGGGTTAACAAATGCTCATTTTGCAGGCCTATTTTTGAAAATTTATCAGTGGAATTACTTCTTCAGTTATCTATCCAATTTTCAATCCAGTAATATGTACATTTTCACAAATAGTCATTCTTTTGGCCTGCAAATTAAATGGACACATTCTCAAGAACACAGCCGAAGCCGTTTTGGCCTGCTTGCATCAATAAGGATTATGCAAAGGCAGTCATCATAGGAAATATCCTTTATGTGCCTCAGTTAGGCGGTTATTTAAGAGAGGTGGTGTGTCATTCACCTGTCTTAAAGAACTGCTTAAGGAACCACTGCATAATGTCTTCCGATCGTCTTGGGGTACATGTATTTGTTTCTTGGTAAACATGTCAATTAAAAAGGGCACTGAGTGAACCATTGAATATTGTCCTCATAGACGAGTCACCAACATAATTTTTGTAATCTTTGGAAGGAAACCTTAGATAAACGCTTTCAGGATGACGACTTGAGATTCTTTAAACCTGTCAAGTTACGGGAATTTTTTATGTTAAATCACCAAAGAGACTATAATTTTCTTGTATTGAATAAATGTCTTCTGAGGGATAAATCGAGATTAACCATTTCACAGATGAATTCGCCATATCTCATTTTAACGATACCGTAAAAGAAAATTGTTGAATATTTTGAAATTAGTTTTACTGGAAGCCATTGCTGCCTTAGGCAGCAATGGCTTTCAGTCAAATTAATTTTGAAACATTAAACAAAATATTTGCTTTATATCGTAAGGATTATGCATTTCTCAGAGATTTGTCGGTGAAAGGGTTAATCTGGCAGGAGACGGAAACTAAGTTTCGCGGTGAATCAATATCATTGTTACAATATTACTATGAAAAACAGGAAACTTTGAAATAATTGCTGGCAATAAAATCAGAAACAGAACACATGAATATGAGCATGGTCGGCTGATGGAATACAGTAGTCGATAGTCGATTATTTGTATATTTACAGAACAATAGTTTGACTATCAGTAGCTTGACTATCAGTAGCTATCGTGAACTCGCCTCCCACGTTCAGTCAGAAATTGTGACTGCAATCGATATCATATTCAAAATGAAGTGCTACATTGATTGCTGCCATCTGGTGTACCATTAATTCTTAGAATGACAAAGATTCGTTAAGAAATTGTAAACGTTTGCTTAGTGCATGACTCCATTTGCCAAGTGAGCTTATGCCATCCACCCGTCCGGCATCTGTCTGTCAACACATTGTTTGAAAATGCTACTCCTCATAAGCGCTTAGCGGATTTCAACCTAATTTGGCTGAAAGGATACTAGGCTATTAGGTTTCGGAATTTGTATACAGAATTTGGATTGGTCACGTTTTCCGGCACCCATTTTGGATTTTCTGAAAAATGTAGGGAAATCGTTTAAATTGCTACTCCTCATTAACTGCTTGACCAGTTTCAACCAGCCAAGGATACTAGGCTGTTAGGTTTCAGAAATTTTTCCAGCACCCATCTTGGATTTTCTGAAAAATGTCGTTTAAAACGCTACTCATTAACTGCTTGAGCAATTTCAACCAGACTTTGTTACTACTCCTCATTAACTGGTTGGCCGATTCAAACAAACTCAGCTGGAAGAACACTAGGCCGGAACGCTTCAGAGCTTGTATACAGAATTTTGACAGCTTGATTTTGATGGTGGCCATCTTGGATTTTCAGAAAAATGGAAATCCATATAAAATGATACACCTCATTAATCGCTTACGCAATTTCAACTAAATTTGACTAGAAGGATCCTATTGTCGTAGCGTCTAGAATAGAGCTGTTCGGTATACCATATTTAGCATACGGTATCGGTATCGCGACAATACCGAAATACCGTTCCGAGCAAATCTCTCAAATGACCAAAATTTTGATACCGTTACATCGGTGCTGCACAAATCTCAAAATATCCAACTTTTTTATTCAAAAAGGTTATCACAATTACAGTATGCCGAGTACAGCTCACAAAAACATAATCAAATTAACTTTTGTGCATTTTTCATGTCCAAATATTAATGCGCCATTATTGTTGTTGAGAAAGGATAATCCGCCAATGATTCAGAGCAACCGCAGCAGATTCTGGCGAGCTAGAAATAGCACCGGTCGGTTGAAAAAAAATTATCTCCATTTTCACAATAAATCCTGATAAATATTCCATATCGGATGATGAAACAATAAATGTGGTTATTTTAAAATTAAATCCTGGCAAAACTAGGCTCAAATCCGCAAAAATAGATGCTTACGAATGTCCACATATATTCAACTACGATATATTTTTGCAACTTTACGGGATCGAGGGTGTGTTACAAAACAGCCAATCAGAGAGCCGCATTAGGTAGTAATTATAATATGATAATGTCCAAGATGGATGCCACAAATTGTGCAAAAGAGAAGAGAATTCCATCAACTTTCCTTGGGCAATTCTCGTTTTGTCCCTCAGTAAAGTTTCCAAAATTATTGAATTAGGTTTCTAAGAAGTCTTATGATAATGAAGCAGGCCATAATATTTTTTAGAAATATGAGGGATATAATAAAGATTTGTATGGATTTAGAGATTTACGACATTCTCTGGCGATATGAAGATAAAAGGTTTTTTTAACTGTCACAGTTTTCGTAATAATGTCAAAGAAATCTAACATGCTCAAACGACAATAGCCATAAATATTAATATGAATACACTAGTTCACCAATTGCAATTAATGATTTATTTTTTGTGACATTTGGATTCACTGTGATTGTAAAATAATGTAGCCAAATATAACACATTGTTACATCACCAGCGGGTTTACGGCAGCCATCGTAACACTGTACTATCTTACAGTGACAGATATTATCAACGTATAGTATAGTATCAATGCAATACTGATACCATACCTATACCGAGGTAATTGGGCCCAAAAATACTGATACCGGTACCGAACATAAAATATCAATACTGAACAGCTCTAGTCTAGAAATTCTATTCAGAAGGTCAGTGTTTTGCCAAATGAGTCTTGATTGGTCAATCTCTGGGGGGCCATCTTGGATTTTCCGAAAATCATCCATGTCTATTTAAATGCAAATGGTTTAAATGCCAATGGTCCAGGTGGGCACCACAGGCTCTTGGGCCTCATGTTGAAAATTAACCCTTAGAATGACTGGCTAAAACAAGTATTCTGAAATGCCATTTCAGACAGATTCTGGAATATTACAATTGACTTGGCTGTTTATATATGCACTGGGCCCATCAGTAGTTCCTCATTCTCTCGCTCTCAAACTAATGGTAGCCCTAACAGAGGATGTTCAATGGCGTAATCCTGTTTTAGCTATGCCCACCCATCTCTGGCTATGCCTCACCCACGCATTGCCCATGTTGGGATTGATTGATCCCTGCACTTCCTGAATCCACAAAGCTATACAGGTAAACTGTTGAATATTTTAAAATTAATTTGACGTGGTGCTGCTGCTGTCTATTAAATAGTAGACATACAATTTGTACAACTTGATGGACTATTAAACATTTATGATGGACTAAATCACGTCATTCATGACGTAGTTGATTATAACGTTAGCCTACATGTGACATTGTATATGATATCATATTATTGATCAATAAACAGTATTCCCCTATTAATAATGATTTTCTCAGTATAATAATAGTATAATAACTAATAGATGTACCGATATCCATTTTTAACTATGCCCCAACCATTTCTAGCCAAGCTCCACCCATTTTCTTTACTTGTGCTCATTGTACTAACTTAGGCCCACTCACATAGCTCTGCTCTATATAGCCATACTTGCAGTCCTATGTGAAGTAACATTACAGCATGGTCTTCAGTCCATGAATCAGACTTCCTTTGTTTCTTATCACACAATTTCATTGGCTCATCACCTTAGCTCATGTATATTCATGAACTTAGCGCAGACATCAAAAGCCCGCTAGCACAGTACTTGATATGGGAGCAGAGCGGGAGGCTGAGGATGATGGGCTTGTACTGGAATCAATTTGATACCTTGAAGTGTGAATTCGTAGAATATAAATTTCTAATTAATTATATTCTGGTAAAGCTGTTTATAGGCAGCAGCAGTCCCCAGTCAAATTATAAGCTTCCAGCTTCCAGGTAACCCTTTTATGGTGAAGCATGCCAAAACCAGCTTCTACAGTGAACCTGAGGAATGTCAGTAACCGAGCCAGTCATTGTATAGGTAAATTTCCAAAAATAATCTCTTGGCCCGCAAATTGATATTCATTAATCCTTTTGTGACAAAGCCGGCCAAACCAGCCTCTGCAGTGGTCTTGAGAAATATCGATTCGCAGGCCAAGTGAAGACTATTTCTGAAAATTTAACACTGGAATGGGTGGCTCGGTAACCGGGTCAGCCATTTCAGTGATCAATTTTCAAAAATAGTCTTCACTGGGCCTGCAAATAGACATTCAGTAAGAAAATAATTAGATTTTTTGAACAATTTTTAGCCATTAAGGGGTTGGATGTGTTTCCACTAAATAAGTCATCATTTCTGCTTTATAGCCCGCTGAAAGCCCTAATGAACAGACCAATTTTCTCACTCACATACCTAGTGACCTTTGAATTAGACATGCCTCAAGATAGAATAAGTCGAGTCATTTATCCAATCGTCATAGATGTTGGGATTCGGATTAGACCGGGCATGTTTTGCGACACTAATTAAATAACTGAGATGCCCAAGAAATTCTGGGGAAAATCTAATATTGAACATTCAAGAAATATATCCAATAATTAACTAAGGCACAGTTTCTCTATTCTACTTGTGGACTCTTGTCATCACCACATACATGGCAGAGGGCATTCCCTGTCTGTCTGTCTGTCTGTCTGTCTGCCTGCCTGTCTGTCTGTCTGTCTGTCTGTCTGCCTGCCTGCCTGCCTGCCTGCCTGCCTGCCTGTCTGTCTGTCTGTCTGTCTGTCTGTCTGTCTGTCTGTCTGTCTGTCTGTCTGTCTGTCTGCCTGCCTCTGTCTGTCTGTGTCTGGCCAGATGTGTATCTCAAAAACTACTGATCCAATGTCAGAATGGTGGCGACTCAATGATTAGTTCTGGAAATTGTCTTTCCGGATGATATCTTGGTTCTAATAACCATTTACTGGCTCAGATCTGTCAAGGAAATTACACGGTTTGCTTTATTGCACACCAAGAGAAGACTAACTTAGACTAACTTTACCACTGGAATAACAGCTGATGGCTCAACTGGCTTTAAGAGACAGGGATAGACTTAACCCTTTAACCTTTAAATTTGTTCAAGAAAATTTAATTTTTCTCATAGACAATGTCCATTTGCAGACAAAGAGACAATTTTTGAAAAAAATTTGCCATTGGAGTGACTGGCTCGGTTATCGAGGCAGTCATTCCAGCGGTAAATTTTCAAAAATAGTTTTCTCTTGGTCTGCAAATGGACATTTCTCAAGACCACTGCAGAAGCCGTTTTTAGCTGATATGAGTGTCAAAGGGTTATGCTAAGGTAGCTATTCATATAGCTGCTTGCTATCTATTTGGAATGAGTCTCTTAGACGTCTAATGTAAAAACTGGCTCAGGAAATATTGTTTGTAAACAAATTGACCTGTGGCTAGTGTTTATGGTCAGAAAAATTAATAACTTGTGAAATTCTGAAGCTAAATAGGGTTAATCCTTAAATTTGTAAAAATATAATTTCTGCTTAGTCATTGTCCATTCGTGGGGCCAAGAGTAGGTTATTTTTGAAAATTTGTCACAGGAATGCATGACTGGCTTTGATATCGAGCTAGCCATTCCAGTGGTGGAAGAAAGGCATGATTTTCAAATTATTCTAAGTGATACTGCTAGAGCGTGGTAAGCCATGACACCGAGGTATATCTGACACTTATCTTCGGTTGGAAGACCAAAGTCAGAAAAAATACCTTCAAATTGAGGAGTCACTACATGACTGTCCATAAAATCCTCTCCAACAGCTCAGTGCTTTACTTTCCCAACACCTATGTAGGGGAAACAAAATGATTTCAGACAGATTCAAGAGCACTGCATCACCAGCTAACCTTAACATGGAGCATGTTCTTACTGCATTACCAAGGTTCTAAGAGGGGGCCCAGGTGCAAACATAAACACTCCAATCAGGAGAGAAAAAAGAATCATAGAATATATCATCTCCACTTTATGAAGTCTAGGCTCTACAGATATAGTTGAAGAGCCATTAGTCTATGCCCCTTCACTTCTTCCTCCCCCTCCCCTCCCCCCCCCCCCCCCCCCCCCCCCCTTCTTAGATTATAAACCCAGTTATACCTCTTAACCCGCAAATATGCATTTCTTTAGACCACTGTAGAGATCCATTTTTGTTGGACCTGACAATTTAATGGTCAAATTTTGTGAAGAAAATCTAAAAATGTTCTTATTGACTGTCCCTTTGCATACCAAGAGAAGACTGTTTTTAACAATTTACTAGTAGATTGACTGGCTCGGTTATCGAACCAATCATTCCAGTGGTAAAATGTCAAAAATACTCTTCTCTTGCCATGCAAATGGATATTCCTCAAGACTACTGCAAAGGCCAGTTTTGAACGTCTTGACCGTTAAAGGGTTAAAGATGAAATCAAATGTCCAAAATGCATCTTTAACCCTTTCTTATATATTAACTACCTATAAATCAAAGGAGTAACCTCCCTTGGTGCAATTAAGGATCAATTCTGAACACAATAGTATTTATTGAATGCTATGGTTAAATGTATGCTGATTAGTTTGAAAACAATTTGACTGAAAGTTGTTGCTGCATTTAGCAGCGACAACTGTCAGTCAACTTGTTTTCAAAATATTCAGCAGCTTTCATGTCAAGCACTGGTGAAATATAACCAGTTTTTTTTTGTAGTTTATGTGGTCAATGTACTCTTATCAATGCGAATATGCAGTATAAATTAACTGATATGACCAATTTTCCTGCCAATATCTGTTGCATGCCTTCACACATTTCAGTTCCAATTCTCGCGAAATATGGCTGGATTGTTTCAGATACCATCTGGCGAAATATGGCTGGATTGGTTCAGATACCATTAGATTACTGCAAGAAGGTTTATTGTGATGCCAAGAGATTGCCCGTATTATACTTTATAATGATGTCATTAGATTTGTGGTACTAACGTTTATACTGATCTGATTTTGTTTGCGTGAAAACCATGACACAGCACTGCGAGTTCGGTGATCTGTGAAAACAGATTATCCGCAGATATTGCAAAGGCCATGGCGTGTATGACAATCTGCTCCATTTACTGTAAATAACGGTGATGGTAGGGGAGTATAAGGTACGGTGCAATATGGGGGCTGGGGTTTATGGTAGGGTAGGCTCATGTATGCTAGTGGTGTCAGGTTTGTATAGGATTATGCATGTTATCATAGGCATCGGTAGGAGGGGGGGGGGGGGTCTCGGTAGGAGGGGGTGGGGGGACCCACCCCCCACCCCCACCAAAAAAAAAATAATTATTTGAGGTCTGAGCATATTTTAGCCCTTCTAAGTTTGATCAAATTTTTGTATTTTAACCTTGAGAAATGAAGGATATGTATCCTGAGAGCATCTAGATTTCAAAATTTGGGGGAGTACCCCAGAACAACCCGCAATGCGGGAGGGGGACCCCCCCTACCTAACCGACCCCCAAATTTTACCCACTCTTTAGAATTACTGGCGATGCCTATGGTTATGGTTGCATTAGAAGTTTGTAGGATAGGATAGTATATGATGAGATTAACCCTTTAACCCTCAAATATATTCAAGAAAATTTCAATCTTTTCATAAAAAATGTCCATTTGCAGACCAAAAGAAGACTATTTTTTCAAGTTTTACCACTGGAATGACTGGCTCGGTTATCGAGCCAGTCATTCCAGTGGAAAATTTTCAAAAAAAAGTTGTCTTTTGGTCTGCAAATGGACATTTCTCAAGACCACTGCAGACACCTTTTTTGGCTGATATGAATGTTAAAGGGTTAGGGAGAGTTTATGGCAGGATTGTGTGATAGTGTATGGTAGGATAGGATAGTTTCCAGTACAGATTAGAAATTATTACTTATCATGTTTCCGAAACAAAAACAAAAACATGTTATATTAAGTACAATTTGGACATGATGTAAAAAATGTTTTGTTGAACATTCTGAATGTAGTAATTAGGGCCCCATACCGGAAGGTGTAGAAGCCCTATAGTAATCACCGCGTCTGTCCGCCTGTCCATCCACAATATCTCGTGAACAGCATATACAGAACTGCTTCAGATATTTTAATGAAACTTGGTATATGCCTCAGTTATGATACGCAGGTGTGATTTTTGAAGAAGTCAGGTTTATAGGTCCAATATTTTGGGTAAAATGGGCTTGTTAATGCAAAAACTCACGATTTTTGTCAATTTCCTCGTAAACACCATATCATAGAGAATCACTTAAGATAATTTAATGAAACATGGCAGGTGGCTTCTTTATAATGGGTAGATGTTCCCTTTGAAGGGTTCACCTTCATTAAGGTCAAAACCTTTGGGTAAAAAATTTCTTTTTAATGTAGAAACTTACAATCTTTATCAATTTGCAGTTGTTTTTTAAAAAAATTTTAATTTTTTTTAAAATTTTTTTAATTTTTAATAGTATGAAAGCTTTGAATAAAATTGCTACTTACTTCATAGAAAAAGGTATTTGTATTTTCAGTGATTATGGTGCCCTCTTGAGTCAAACAATGTTTTTTAGTTATTGGAAGACGTTGCTGACATAGGCAACAATGTCTTCCAATCTAATTTATGTTCCCCCTGCTACAAGTGCTAGGCCTCAAAGTAGATCTAAGATCTCTGATCTTGGGTAGGGCGCAGGGGTGTAACACTTTATCTGGGTACCAAGCCAGGTATTTGGAGTGAGTGGCCAACCATAGCACTAAACAACTCATCTTTCATGACAGTTAATATTATGAATATCCGTCATGGTGCTCGCCGTGTGAGTTCCCGCCAGGCATGTGCAGCACCGGCCCCCCCCCCCCCCCCAGCCTCGAAAGGGGTCCACCCAAGCTACTGGTGGTAAAGTTTGTAGACCTTGGAGAAAAAGGAAGAAGGTTGTCCAGCCTAAAGTACAAGTAAGCAGACCGCTGACTATCATGCAATAGAATGTTGAAGGAGTTTCTAACAAGAAAACGGAGCTTAGCCAAATTCTCAAGGAGAAAGGCGTAGATGTCGCGTGTCTCCAAGAAACTCATCTAAATGCCAACAGAAGAATCTGTATGAGATGATTTCAGTGCTTCAGATCTGACAGGGATGGAAGACATAGAGGAGGAGTCATAACCCTGGTCCGGAATAACCTAAACGCCATTGAAGTTTCCCTGGTCCGGAATAACCTAAACGCCATTGAAGTTCAGAGAGACATGGACGGACCTGAAATTCTCACAATCAAGATAATTCCAGAGAAATGTCCCATCACTGTTGTCAACTATTACTGCCCTAATAATCAACCATTGAATCTCAGGAAAATCCCAGTTCACCCTGGTCCGGAATAACCTAAACGCCATTGAAGTTCAGAGAGACATGGACGGACCTGAAATTCTCACAATCAAGATAATTCCAGAGAAATGTCCCATCACTGTTGTCAACTATTACTGCCCTAATAATCAACCATTGAATCTCAGGAAAATCCCAGTTCACCCAGATTCAACTATCGTTGCTGGTGACCTCAACAGTCATTCTCAGTTATGGGGCTATCATTCTACTGATAGGGGGGGTGAGGACATTGAAAATTGGATGGATGAGCAGAAGCTGATTCTCTTGAATAAGGCAGATGACCCCCTACATTCTACTCAAGACGATGGCATACCTCAAGTTCTCCTGATCTAGCATTTTCGACAGAAAATCCACATCAAGAATCTGCGTATTGTTGGGGAACAGCTTGGAGGCAGTGATCACCGCCATGTTTTCATTACTATTAACATGGATGTTGAGATTGACCGGAATCAGACTCCTCGATGGAACTATAAGAAAGCAGACTGGGACAGATATCAGAAAGAGAGTGACAGATTGGTAAAAGACATTGATGTCAAAAACCAAAATATCAATAAAGTTGTTAAAGAGCTTAACTCTGCTTTACTCTCTGCTGCTGGCAAATGCATTCCTAGGGGATCCAGGAAAAATTACAGACCTTACTGGAATACGTCTCTGCAAAAGTTACACGAAGAAATGTCCAACACAAGGGAAATTGCAGAGATTGTCCCAACAGAAGCCAACCATGTGAAACTCCAACAATCCAAGGCGAAATATCTGAAAGCCAAAATCAGAGCCACAAGAGAATCGTGGAGAGAAAAAACGTCAAGCTTAAATCTTGAAAAAGCTCTGCACAAACTCTGGAGGCTTGTGAAGCAGCTTAATGATGAAAACACCAGAGTACTGAACATAACCCTTAAAGAGGATTGTGAAATTAGGGGGAGAGGCTACTGCTGAACACTGCTTGTATGTTTCAGAAAGTAAGCAATCTAGAGGTGCCAGTGAGTTGTTAAAAAGCTGCAATGAAGTCTGCAA